>PVKE010002195.1:0-86320 GCA_004027555.1 Craseonycteris thonglongyai
GAAATCCAAAAAGTAATTGAAGATTTTGAGGTAAGATTCCAGGATTTTGAAAAAATTAAAGAAATTGTGGAATTTATATCTTTTCCTTTTAAAAAAGATTTAAGTGTGAAATGCATTAGCCAAAAAATTTCAGACATATTTCATATGGATCAAAAGGCATTAGAAAATGAAATTATAATTTTACAAACTGACTTAATCTCACAAGCCAGAGAATTTGAAGAAGATTTTTGGAAATACGTCAACCGAGAAAAATATCCCAGTATCACCAAATGTAGCGAATATATCTATTCTTGTTTCAGATCTACATACCTATGCGAATCGGCATTTTCATACTTGAAGCTAACGAAGACTAACCAACGTTCTGTCCTGACTGATTCCCATACTGAAGACTCATTATTATTATCTTTGTCAGGATATACACCTAATTATGATTCCTTGGTTAGAGACATGCAAACTCAGTCTTCCCATTAATGTTAAGGCAACAAAGTAAATTCTAAATCTGTCTTTATCTGTAGCTACTTTGAATTAATAAATATTGTTAATAATTATCTATGTTCTTTTAATTCCCCTGGACGTGAGTTTTTTTGGCCCTTTAAATAATTATTGTTGTTGTTTTTTATGTAGGTAATAAGCTGTATATCTATATTTCAGTACGAGGTGTACTCAGCAAGCTCTTGATAGATTAGCAAAAAGTAAGTCATATTATTCTTTCATGATAAATTTTCCTGGCCCAAAAAAAAACACGAAAGTGAAATATTGAAATCAAATTATCAGCCATGCTGTGCATTTTTATAACAACTTTTTCACATTTAAAAACAAATAGTACAACAACTTATACATTGCAGTTGATAAAAATTAAATTGCATTTTAAGTTAGTAAAAATCTATCTTGAAAAAGTGTTGGAAAATCAAATTTTTTAGGTACCGCATGTACGGAATGCTGCTATCAAAAGTTGGGCCTGGAAATTTATTTTCTTCATGAGCCTATATCCCGAAAACTTAATAAGTGATTTAAAAAATAAAAAATAGTTTTGAACATATATTTTACTTATCTACCCATACCTCGCTGGAATGCACCTTATACTGAAACACAGTGTATAAACATAGTATGCATTTCACACCCCTTCTTCCCCCTTAGACTACGCCTATGACAACAAGTCGATCGCAACACATTTTTAAGATAAAAAGTAGATCTTATATACAGAAAAGTTGGCCACCCCTGCTCTAAGATCCCTCATGCCCATTTACAGGTAATCATTACTTCCACCCCTGGCTCTAGGCAACTACTTGTCTACTTTCTTTTCTATATTTTCTGGACATTTCCTATAGGTAGAATTGTACTTTCTGTCATCTTTGTTTCTGTTTTTTCTTTTTCACTTCACCCGAAGTGTTTAGGCTCATCCGTGATGTAGCAGGTGTCTGAGTTTGTTCCTTCCCGTTCTTGAAAAATATCCTCTTGTTCAAATAAACCATTATGTTATATCCATTTACCAGTGTCCATACAAACTCACACACAATGTTCATAGCAAACTAAAAAGCTTCTGCACAGCAAAGAAATCTGTCCACAAAGTAAAAAGGAAACCAACCGAATGGGAGAAAATATTTGCAAACAATGCCTCTGATATGGGCCTAATATCTAGAATATATAAAGAACTCAGACAACTCTATAACAGAAAAACAAATGATCCAATTAAAAACGGGCAGGAGACACTTCTCCCCTGAAGACACACAAATGGCCAACAGACATATGAAAAAAACATAGCAGCATTATTCTTAATAGCCCCAAACTGAAAACAACCTGAATGCTCTTTAAAATTGGTCTATGACTGTGATTCTCACACCTGGCTACCCAGGATGATTTTGATTTAATGGGTCTGAGGTAGAGCTCATGACTTGTGTTTGTTTCCAGACGAGTCTACAGGCTAAGAGAATCATTGTGCTTTAGAGTCTAGCAGGTAACCTTTGTCCTCTGTCTACCCTGATGCTACAGTTCCTGGACTGCCATTGTGGTGTTTTGAGCTCGTTCCTTCTAAATTGAACTGGGCCAAAACATCCAGTGTGAGCTTGCTATTGCAGCATTTCATTTGAGCATCAGATTTGGGACATACCCCTGCTACTCACAAAGCCCCACCCATTTCCTATCTCAGAGCCTGAGGTCTGTTGAACATAGTCTGTTCATTCTTCCTCTCAAACCCTCAGAACCCAAATGCCTGATACACTTGCCCTTTCCAAAAGAATGGGACCACTTGACCTGCATCCCTGGAGGGGATTTCCACTAATACTTTCGGTTGGCTCCAAAGTGAATTTCTCTCCAAGGGATTTCAAGGTGCCAACTACTATAGGTTTAATTAGAGCCTACTTTTATGACTCCAAGTTGCTCTACCCCTCCTCACTTCCTGTTTATTGTACATATTTCTTCATTAATAAGAGAAAAATGTATTCAGTGATGGCTGTGTAAGTACCTGCGCAATCACCTCATCTTGTAAGTTCATTACTATCCTTGTTTTCAGACATTGATTCTCAGCTAGGTTAATTAATTGATCAAGGTCTTACCACTGATTAATTGAGGATCAACCCTTCAACTCACGTCTTCTTGACTTCCAAACCGGTATCACTTTCCAACTTTCTAGTACAATTTGTTGACTTCTCTCTACCTTGTTTCTTTGCAGAGCAAGGCTTTTCATACTCCCTTTAAAATGCAATTTAATTGTAAATCCATCCCTGCAAAGCTCATTTGATCTCCCTCATTTTCTCCTTTCCTACATCACTATCCTAAAAGAGAGTTATTAGGAAGATATGTTCCGTTTCTAAGTCTGTTTTGCCTTCTACAAAAGGTCTCCCTCCACAGACCCAGTGGAGCTGCCTGGAGAGCAGCAATGGTGTCCTTACCTGCTCTGGGTTGGGTCTATGGAATCCTATAGCTTTGAGAAATGCATCAGCACAATGCTACAAAGTCCTATTCTTTATCTCAGCCAGGCTGCAGCCTGCAGATCCTCACCATCAGGGGAAATGCAAATGAAAGACAAACTGTATTTTTCATCAAATAAACAGTTGGATTCTGTTGGAGTCTGGTGAGCAAGGCGGGCATTGCTCCATTTAAGCCCTTATCAGAGCCCAGCAAACACTTTCTCCCAGGGTGGCTGGTTTTAAATTTTCTGTGATGGGTAGAGCGATGGTAATTGGGTTAGCCTCTCAGGGTCTCATTGCAATGCCCTTGCATTTAACTATAACTAACTTTTGGCAAATGTCAGCCTTGCTAGTGGGGTGGGGGTGGGCGGGGTGGCTTTGTAGAGGCCAAGTCTCATCAGGTCTATAACAATGGCAGAGACATGGGTTTTGGTGACCTGGACCTAGGATTCAATGCCAGATCCTCTATTTATAAGGTACATGGCTTTGTGCAAGTTACATGTCACCTCTCTGAGTCATAGATTTATTTCAGCTACCCCCTCTTTATTCTTTCTCTTTATCTATTCTGCCTTGAGTAGATCACCCCAGGGCCTTTGCATATATTATTCCTGGAGCACACACAGAACATTATAGTTGAAAGAATCCATTTGCCAATTTCCTCATTTTATAGATGAGGACACTGAGGAACAGAGAAGGGAAGTGACTTTTCCAAGTTCACACAGGGAATCAATCAACAGCGCTCACTGTTAAGAGAAGAACACAGAGACAGGTAAGCAGAAAGCAGAGGTCACTTAAAATCTTCCTTTTAGAAGCGCTGCCTATTTATGATCACCAGGCGTCTGAGCGCTCCTGGCTAAGTGCAGAAAGATTCATCCCTGCATATGCTCCGTAGATGAAATAGTGCATCGCATATTACATATGAAGAAAGTGAGGCTTACAGAGAGCAAATAGACTTTCAGTACACATGGCTGGTACCTGACTGAGCTAGGATTTAATCCAGGGCTCTCTGCCTTTGAAGCCATACTTAGACAGCCTCGATGGATGGAGGGGTGCTGCAAGAAGATGGCTTAGCTTTCACACATCCACAATCCTGTTCCTCTCTCAAGGATCAAATGCACCACCTCCTGAAAGCCTTCCTGATTTCCCTTCCTGAACAGTCTCCTCTCTCTCCTTCGTCACCATGTCACTTGGCCAGGACAATTGTGGCACTCTTGTAACTCCACGTTAGAGTGATTTCTTGACCTGGATATTTCTACTAAATCGTTGCTTTTGAGGACCAAGACCACATATTACCTTGTACACCCGTCCATTACAGACACACAATAGCTACACCTATAACTAGTACTAGGTAAATAGATACCACTGGTAATGTGCGTCCAGTGCACATGCCACCCAGCAAGGGCTCGCTGCCTGATATGCAAAGAAGCTAATACTATGACACCAGCTTTTAGGCAAAGAAAAGGCATTTATTGTGAGGTTGACCAGCCAGCAGACAAGAGGCAAGGTTCAAATCTGTCTCCCCAAC
Source organism: Craseonycteris thonglongyai (assembly GCA_004027555.1). Taxonomy (NCBI): domain Eukaryota; kingdom Metazoa; phylum Chordata; class Mammalia; order Chiroptera; family Craseonycteridae; genus Craseonycteris; species Craseonycteris thonglongyai. The sequence goes on from PVKE010002195.1 coordinate 4,432, forward strand.
CGCCAACCAAGGGTTTTTGCGTTATATTTAAAGGAAGAAGTGGGGAAGTCATGCATAGTCTATAGAGTTACATCATTCCAGCATAATGAGAGCTCAGTGTGCAGGTGCCAGGGGACCACGGCTTCTCACGCATTGCATGTTTCAATTCGAGGGGATAGAGTATGAAGTCTGTGGTGGGTTTTGACCCAGGGATGTTGAAGTTTAGTCTAGGGTGAATTTTTTCTCTAGTGCGTGCGTCTGACTATTGGACTTCATGATCCGTGTTCTGTCATCTCTGAATATCAACTCAGTATCTTGTTAGAAGCAGGACAAGGCCAGTGTGAACTGGTTCCGGGGTCACAGGCACCTGCTAGGTATTCAGCTAATGCACGCCGAATGTGTCACAAAGGCAGTGGTGTTCCCCGAGAATTGCTATTTATTCCAGCTGCATGATGATTTATTTTTAATGAAAGGGTTCTCAGGACTGATATGAAGACAGTTGAGCTCATTAGGAAGGAACTATCACAAGGAGTTTTCCTGCTATAGGAAAAGGGAAAGTACACTGACCCTGACAAGGGAAGCAGGCCACGAACCCTGCAGAGTGGGCTCCCTTCACATTTCCCTCTATGTGAAGGACGCTACATCCTGCTTAGCATCTTGCAAAGCATGAGGATTTCAAGAAGAGTTTTCATTTTTATTTTTTTACTGTTTAAGAGAAGAAGAGAAAGAGAAGTGGGGAGGGCCCAGAGCAGTCTTCATAGTTGTACATCATTAGTTGTGACATAGTTTCATTCCCCACAGGTAGATGTGGGGCTGCGTGGGGCGGGAACCCAATCGGGAGCCTCCTGCCTGGGAGGTGAACCTTCACCAGCACTCTGTGAGTTACCGGTTGCCCCACAGTTCAGCATATGGGTTTGCATAGGCTGAGGCTGGGATTTGATCCCCTGACCTCGTGGTTGCAAGGAAAGCACTCAGCCTTTTTCACTATCCTGGCATTCCCTCAAAAAGAAGAATTTTTATTGACTATAAGGAATGGCTTATTCATCTCAGCATTCCGGACATATCTCCCCAACCCCTACCTACCGCACCCTTAGTAACTAGCATGAAAACGTCTATCCAACCCCAACTGAATTGGGGGAGTTTGGGGAGAGAGCCGAGGGATGGTAGGTGGGGCCCCTGAAGCCTTCTCTGTGCATTTATGTAGCAGTTGCATCCAGCTGTGTCTCTGCGGCCCCCAAATCCTTTAGTCCAAGCTCGTCCAACCTGCAGCCAGTGGGTTTCATGCTGCCAGGACGGCTTCAAATGTGGCCCAAAAGCAATTCGTAAACTTTCTTAAAACATGATGAGAGTTTTTGCAATTTTTTTCATTTGCTCATCAGCTATCGTAAGTGTGAGAGTATTTTTTTAAGATTTATTTTTATTGTTTTTGACAGAGAGAGAGAGAGATACAGAGACAGAGACAAAGAGAGGGGGAGGGCCCAGAACAGTCTCCATAGTTGCCCATCATTGGTTTTTCCACATAGTTTCATTCCACAGGTGGGCGGGGCTGCAGAGGGCAGGAACTGGGCTGGGGTCTCACCCTGATGAGAGATGAACTGGGGGCACTCCCCAGTTCAGCATATGGGTCCGCACGGGCCAGGGTTGGGATTTGATCCTCGATCCCCAGGGCTGCAAAATGAGCGCTCAACCCACTGAGCCATCCCGGTTTCCCCATAGTGTGAGTATATTGTATGTGTGGCCCAAGACCATTCTTCTTCCCATGTGGCCCAGAGAAGCCAAAAGGTGGGATGCCCCTGCTTTCGTCCTTTTTCCTCTCTGCTACTGCTTTCCTGGTGACATCCGTTGATCACAGGAATCCCTCTGAGTTGCAGGAATATCCACCCCAACACTCAGAAGAACAGTGCCAGGTGCTAAATCAAGAAAGACTAAGAAAGAAGAAAAGTATCTCCATCAATGTCCACGTACTGAGCCAGATTCTCACAGCCGCCTGGCAGGAGCCCATTAGTTCAATTTCACAGATAAGGACACACGAACAGAATGTAAGCAGCACTCCCGGGATGCAGAGATGAGCAAGGAACGGGCCCACTCTGGTCTGACTCACGACCCATGGCTTATGAGAACCCAACAAATGGAAGCCATCACTCATTTAACCATTTCCCAAACTCTTATAACTACATTTAGGCTATCAATCTCTTCAGCATTGTCAACAACACTGCAATGAAGTTTTCTAACACAAAAAACTTTGGCTGCATTGACGATTGCAGCGTTGGAGGTAGAATTGTTGAGTGAAGAAGGAAGCAGGGATATTTTTGAGGATCTCGCCACACGTGGCCAAATCGCCTTCCAAAAAGCTGCACACAACTCAGGTTGCCCCCAGCCGTGCATGAGACCCTCAGTCTTAACACAGCCCCCTCCACTGGGGTGTTTTGGCTTTTGGATATGTTACACATTGGCTAGCTGAAAATAGAATCTCTATTTTAATTTGCATTTCTTTGATTACGAGTGAAGTTGAACATTTCCCTGTATGTTTTCAAAGCCGTTTGGTTGCTTCTTTGCAATTTTTATTTTCCTGTCTATTTTAGCTTTCAGAGTCTTAGTGATTTTCATAATGATTTTATAAGCTCTTTTATAGTAAGCATATTAAGCTTTGGCTTGTCATCTTTGCTCAGAATATTGTACCATTTTGCTTCCTTTTAACATTTTTTAAACCAAAGACTTAAAATATATACCTATCTATACATACACACATGCACACACACACATAATTAGATACAGCAATCTTTTATTTTGTGATTTTATCAACCCATAGACTCTCTGTTTCAGCATCTCAAGAAATGTTCAGTTTTATTTTGTCTTCTGGTGCTTAAATGTTAAGCCCTGTTTCTCTGTCTGAAAGGTTTCTTTTTTTCCTTCTTTCAGTGTTAAATCTGATGTGAGGACAGCCTGAGTTTTTGCCAAATTGCTAACATTTGTCCCAGCAGTGTGCCCTGAATAATCCCGCAGCCTCCCATCGACTTGTTATCATATATTAAGGTCTTGTTCTGAGAGTGACTGGTTTTTCCATCCTTCTCTTCTCTGAGCTATGCAAGGGCCACAGCCCATGTCTTTCCTTGTCTCTGTCCCACCTCCAACACCTCCTCAGTCCATCCTGCGGCAGGGTCCCCAGAGCTACCCGTGGACTTCAGCCAAAGTGTTTGCCATCTTGAAAGTGTTTTGTTGTTGTTGTTTACATTTGCAATGACAGTCTAGATTCTGGGAGGCCTGGGCCTCCTTGAGCAATCCCAACTGGGAGAAGTCACAGCCAGACCGTCAGTGCCTACGGGATGGCTGCTTGTGTGTCTGAACCTGCTGACACTGCCTCCATCAAAGCCATCTCCCTGTGGCCTGGGAACGCCTCAAGGTGGGCACAGCCTATACTGCATTCCAGAGCAGACTCTGAGCCTCAGAGAACCCACAGACTGGGAAAAGGACTCACTCACCCCCCTATAAAAGAACACACTCTTTCTCTTCCCAAACAGGGAAATTGATCAATAATGTCTGGGGAAAATTCATCCCGAAGTAGCAATATATGCATATTTAGAAACAGAGTGCTAATGTGCTAGAAAAAGAGCTAACCAAGACAAATCCTTGCTTTTGGGCAGGTACCTGAGAAGGGAGGTAAAGGAGACCCCTGCTTGGTCTTTTAAAGTGGATTGATAATTTTGACTCTGTGCTCACAATTGCTTTCATATAAAAAATAACATATCTAAAAAAGCACCCACTGACCATTGCAATGCAAAAACCAGAGAAGACAAAATATGCACCTACTTTCTTATCTCATGTCTGGTGAGCAGCAGCAAATCTTTCTCTTATGATTCTGTATCATAAGAACAAAAACTCTTACCATCCAAGCCTGCATATGGAGATAAATTAGAGTTTAGAAGACTGCTTGCAATGTGAACTGATGGCCAAAACACTCTGGATGTTGGCAATTATTCTTTTAGAAGCAAAATCCCCTGAAGCTGCTTGCTTTTCTTTGATTATCTTTGGCCTCTTTTTCTAGAAAGGAGCAATTTCTGTCTCACATATTAAGCTCTCCAGTCTTGACGAAAAAGCGAGCCGTATCTCATTGGCTTTCATATCCTCTGCACATATCATGTAATTTGATGCTCTGTGTATGTTTGAAGAGTATTTATTTGTTAAATGAATAGATTAGGATAAGATAGGATAAGATAGGGTAGGATCGGGTAGAATAGGATTGCCTGGGATCTCAGGAAGTCAGTCTGTCTTCCTTTTTCCTCCACGTAGGAATATATTAAAACCTACATGGGATGCTGGGGTGGCTCGGTGGGTTGAGTGCTCGTTTTGCAGCCCCAGGGTCTGAGGATCAAATCCTGGCTGTGGCCCCATGCAGAATCATCTGCTGAACTGGGGCATGCCCCCAGTTCAGTTCTCATTGGGGCATGCCTCCCTTGTGGGAGGCCCCTGGCTGGTTCCTGCCCTGTGCAGCCCCGCACCTGCCTGTGGGGTGAAACTACGCCTAAAGCTAATGACATGCAGCTGTGGAGACTGCTCTGGGCCCTCCCCCTTCTCTCTCTCTCTCTCTCTCTCTCTCTTTCTCTGTCAAAAACAATAAAAGTAAATCTTAAAAAAAATAAAAGCCTATGGCAGAGCTGCGTGTTACCTCTACTTTGGGTCTGTGGTTCTGGCAGTTCCTTGTTTTTAATTTAGATAACACATGTGAAATGTATAGCACAAGTTTGTTCTGTATCCAGCTCCCATACATGGACCAGTTCTTGCCCCATTTCCTCCTTGATGATGACAAGCTCTCACATTTGTGTCTTACTTTGGAGTTTTCAAAGTGCTTTCACGTGCCTGTTTGATGCCATTCTCATGACTCTATCATGAGGGCCATGTTGCCCTGCTCATTTGGCAGATTGGAAATCCTCCCAAGCCTGGGAAGACTCCATGGCTTGACTAAAGTCCCACAGATGATACCTCGTGGAACCAAAACTCAAACTCAGTTCTTTCGTCTCCGGGTTCAGCCAAGTTCTGAATCCAGCATAGTTGCCAAATTGTCCCTTTCATGGAGCAATGAATCGGCTGTCATGCTTCCAATTGGAGGAAGAGACCTGGGGTCTCTAGGTGCTATTAAACAGGTGGCGCGCTTACAAATAGTTCTTCCAAGAGGAAGTTTTCTTTGTACTGAACTTGTATTATTACACTCAATGTGTACTTTACACTCAACATGTATTATTACTTGTATTTACACTAAACCAGCTCAAAAATTGGGTATTTGAAGGAGGATCTTCCGAAATGCAACTCAAAGCTAAAAGCAAGGAGGGCATTCTGTGAAGTATAATAAGAGAAATAGCAGCATGGAATTAATCTTTGCAGCACAAAAGATTTTACTGTGTTTTAGATGGTTCATCCCGAGGTGAGAAATCCAAGTGAGACTCTGCCCCTGTTTTTCTACATTCTCAAGACTTAAGACCATCCCTATCTTTCCCCCACCCCTTTAGTGTGGAAATAGACATAGATGATGGCAAATGACTACCCACAGAGGACATATAATGGGGGGAGATAAAGGTACCAAGGCTCAGAATTGTGTCAGCAGTTACATCGGTGTTGATACAATTTTGTGGATCAAAGTTCACTTTAAGAAATGGAGGGAAAATGTGACACTTTTCTGTGAAAAGTAAACAGGAACATACACAAGATTTTTGTTTTCCATCTTACATATTTGATGGCTTCACAAAAGCTTTATTAAAGATTTTTTACTTTGGCTTGTATATAGACTCACAGGAAGCTTTTGAAATAGTACAAACAAATCCCAGATACCCTTCCTTCAAGCATCATACATAACCACAGTACATTCTCAAAACAGGGAACCCATATTGGCACAATCACACACAAGATTGTATACTCTGTTTCAGAGGGATTATGGGTCCTTGAAGGCTATCCACATGACCAGGGACTCACCAAGTTTTAAGACCTTTGCCTTAGTTTATAACAGTTTGCCTTACAAGAGAGAGAATAGCTCAAAGAGATGTTCATGAGAAAGGGTAGTTTAGCTGAAGTGAGATGAGGGGAGTAGAGTGAAAGCCCTGTGACTGGGGTTTAAACTAGGAGACAAATTCCAAATCCAGGGAATCCAAATTGCTGGGAGGCAATTCAAGGCAAGTAAACAAAGGCTTTTTGTATTACATTGAGATGAAGAATAAAGAAGAGAACCCCATGGCTTTGCCTGAAAAGGGGGTGGGGGTGGGGGGAGAAGGCATAGATACATCCAGAGAGAGCAATTTAGCAGGAACAGAGAATTAATGTCCCTTTCTGTGGCTTACAGCTGAATGGGCAAGGACTGGCTTTGTACATTCCAATCACCATGCTTCATGCTTGTGTGGCCCACTACATTTGGAGAATGGCTGGAGTCTCTTCTTTCCTTCATTCATTAGTTTAACATACAAACATTTTGAAAGCCTACTACCTGGGCCAGAATAGGGGAGCTCTATTGATCCTACTATGGGCTAAGTTCAAAAGATAATAAGGTAGAATTTCTACCTTTAAGGGTCTTCCAAGCAGGTGGGGAAGGCAGCAGGTCAATAATGTGGTACACTCTGATACGGCCACGAATATAGGCAGGCTGCCGTGAGACCTAAGAGGGGTCGGTGTGCTTGGGGAGGGGGTGACTGAGAAATGAGGCTGAAATCCACCAGAAGGCGATGGATGCCAGGATCCGGAATTTGAACTTTGAATGATATTCCATGAGAACCAGTCCATTCTGGCTGTGAGCACCTGTGCAGGTGCTCAAGCTGCCTCACATCAGTTTGTAGCTAGTATCCCCCCATTCTTTTCAGGCACCAAGCAAATCAGGACCAGTTTTCCTCACTGGATGATTGACAACCTGTTGTTTTGCCAGATCGTCTGAGGGCATTTGAGGGTATTGAGGATGCTGGTTTCCTCTCTGTCAAAACCTCAAAAAACAAACAAACAAACAAAACTCCTGGCTCTTATCTCTGCTTTCTGAGTCTCAATAGAAGGAGCCCACCTGGGAAGGCTGTTATCTTTCTGCCACTTTTGAAGCTGTTGTCATGGTCTTGCTATTAAAACTAAACAATGACACACCTGTGTGCTACACAAGCCACCAGACTCCCATCTACTATCATCCTCAGCCACAGAACTTAGAGGCAAGCCAAAAGATGTTCTGATGCCTGGAAATGTTCGTATCTGATACAGAGCTGGCCAAATATAAGTTTGAATCTCATTAAATCCCATCTCACAATATTCTTGGTCAAAGTCCTCTCTGGGGGATGCCAGGATAGCTCAGAGGTTGAGCGCTTACCTCCCAATCCTGAAGTCTGGGGTTCAATTCCTGGCCCAGCCCATGCAAACCTATATGGTGAACTGAGGCACAACTGGTAGCAACTGGGATGGTTTAGAGGCAAAGGTTCTTGCCTTCCGTGCAGGAGAACAGGGTTTGGTTCCTGCCCCACACGGCCCCCTGTCCACCTGTGTAGAATGAAAGTATGTCACAACTATTGATGTACAACCATGGAGAATGCTCTGGTTCCTCTCCTCTTTTCTCTCTCTCTCTCTCTTCTCTGTCTCTCTGCTTCTCTCAAAAAATAAATAAAAAATAATTTTAAAAAAGTCCTTTCTGGCTCATGAAAGCTGTGGTCATGAGCACATATCCACTCCAGTTCACAGAAAGTGTTCATGGTCATGTGGTCTCACTTAGCACAGGTGACACCATCAGCCCACCAGCGTCTTCCTGCCCAAAGTTAAAAATATGAGCCATCAACCGAGAGAACCATCTGAAGACTAGCTGAACAGAAGTTATGTAACTATGGTTATGAAAAAATAAGCCACCCTGAGGCTGGTAGGAGAGGTAGAGACGTGAAACAGGCTGGCTCCACACCCACATCTGGTGGTTGAGAATCAGGAGGGATGTCTTGGCTGCCAATGTCCCCCCAGAGGAGCAAGGCTCCTAACCCCATACCGTGCTCCCCAGCCTGGAGCACTGGTACCAGGAAGAGGAGCCCCCACAATATCTGGCTGCACAAAACAGCGGGGATTCTGTCCACCCAGGTGTGACAACGTGATTAAGAAGTACAGATTGGCAGTTACAAAACAGTCACCGGGCTGGAAAGTACAGCACAGGGAACATAGTCAATAATACTGGAATAACTATGTACGGTGGCAGATGGGTGTTAGACTTGTTGGGGATCAATTCATGAATTATATAAATGTCTAATAACTATTCTATACACCTGAAACTAATATGAAATAATATTACATGTCAATTATAATTTAAAAATAAAAAAAGGAACATACCACATTTTACCACTTGACTCCTCAAGGGCACAGGCAATATAGTTTTGTTGGACATTATACCCCCAGTTCCTAAAACTATGCTGGGCACCCCATAACTATTCCATAAATTGTTAATAAATGAATGAACAAATAGGAGGGAAGAGAACCAATTCTTTCTGAGCACCTATAATCTGCCATATGGTTTACAAATATATTTCTAATCCTCAAAGTGACCTTGACATCTTGCCTACAGTTACAAGGACCCTGGAAAGTTAAGTGACTTGACCAAGGGCACACAGTTAATAAGTGGCTGGGACAGTTCTCAAACAGAAGTTTGCCCAGTGGTCTTTTCCTAAGGGGATGATTCCTTAATGAACCAGAAAATTTATTTATTCAAGATCTCTCTCTCTCTCTCTCACTCTCTCTCTTTCTCTCTTTCAGATTTATTTTATTGTTTGAGAGAAGGAGAGAGAGAGGTGTGGGGGAGGGCCCAGAGCAGTCTCCATAGTTGTACATCATTAGTTGAGATATGGTTTAATTCCACACAGGTGGATGTGGGGCCTTGCGGGGTGGGAACTGAACTGGGGGCCTCCCACACGGGAAGCGAGAACCTTCATCACCGAGCCATTTTGGGGGTTACCAGTTTCGCTGCAGTTTAGCATATGGGTTTGCAAGGGACTGGGCTCAGGATTTCTTCCATGGACCTTGTGATTGCAAGGCAAGCACTCAACCACTAGGCTGCCCTGGCATCCCTATGCAGAATTGTCTTTATCCCGACGATTCTAGGTAATCAGTGTTTAACTGTCTCCAAACAGGGCTGTAGGGTAGAGACACTGAGGTTGGAAAAGTGGCTGGCAGATGGCTGAAAGGCATCAGGAACACTAAATTACATGTCCTCGGGGCTGCTAAGATTTTCTAGTCAAATTCCAGCCCCTTGGAATCAAGAACGCATGACAGTTTCCATTTGCAAAACCATTCATCCACACAGGGCATGCTGAGAATTCTGGGCAGGATATTTTTATTTGCAGAGGGCAGCTTTCAAAACTCACAGAGTTCTCTGCAAAGAAAATGACAAGCACAGGTTTTAGTCACCAATACAATTCAGTATTCACATGGAGTGTTCCTCCCCAAAGCACGTAATGGGTGTAGTTGAGGTTTCATTAGCTTCTAAGCAACACCGAAGGGAGTCTAAAACACTGAGTGAGGAGCAAGGGCATTGGAGCTGTAGTGGTCAAGTTAAGAGCTTTCTCCAGAAATGTGTGATCCCAGGTGGACACTCATAAAGAGGTGGTAACATCTACAAAGCTATCTGGATTGTTCCTCAGAATCACAATATTTAAGTTGGTGGAAATGACACCTTGCAGAAGTGATAACTGCTAGCAATGCTTCTGCTTGTGAAAAAGAGTGATCCAAACAAGATGATACTGGAAAGACATCACATAGTCAGAACCCAGGGATAATGATGATGGTGGTGATGATGACGGTACTGTTGTTGAGCATGTATCATATATCAGATACTGTTCTCATCACCGCCCCTGAATGTCATCTATGTAACACCTTATGGCATTGTTATTATTAGCCTAATCTTAGCAACAAGGAAAGAGTCCGAGAAGTTAAGTAACTTGCCATAGAATAATTAATGAGAACGAAGCCAGATGCAGCTTAGACTAGCTTGCTTACATTCATTACCCTACACAGCATCTCCATGAACCAACCAGGTAGCTTTTCCAGGGTTATAGCAAAATGTTTCCTGTAGTAGCAACAAAAACAGAAGGTTTCCATACTGATGGCCAAACTCAACAGCCAAGAGGGTATGTCATGCCACAGGGCAGATATGGAGAGTTCTAATCACATCTTTGTTCCTACAAAACTTCCTACATGGGCAGATTCTCTGACAGATCACTGTATCCTCGCTTCACTTCTAGAGATTGTGTTCTTCATACTGACTACAAGGGAGCCAGAGGTCTATATATTTGGGTTTCAAGAATTCCCATGAATTCCCTACAGCTATACATCAAACATATTATGTGTATGTGTTTTTCTGGGGAAAGGGTCACATCAGATACGCAAAGGAATCTAAGACACAAACCCCCACCACCACCAAAGGAAAGTTTTCAGTTCCTAAATCTTTCAAACCACCAATTGTCCTTGTGGTCAATAAGCCCTGGATTATCAATCAATGCTCAGAAAGGCAACACCCTGTAGTGACAATAGCATTTATTCATTTATTCATTCACTCAAGTATTTATCAATTGCCTTACTTTACACCCTACTCTGGGTAGTGGGAATTCAGAGACAAATTAATCTTGAGGAGCCCTGGTCTAGTAGGGAAAAGACTCCAAAGCAGATAATGATAAAGTTATAATTTGAACAATGACATTTGCAGGCCATGATATGGAGCAGCTAATCTAGACTGAGAGAATTGGAAAGACTTTGATATGAGTCTTAAGAATGAGTACAGTTGACCAGATGTAAAGGGAAGTCATTTTGGGCAGAGAAAAGAACCAGGCCAGCAGACAGGGAATGGTTTGGTGAATTATGGGGGGAACTTCCAACAGCCTAATTTTCCTAGAACACAAAAAAGGTAGAGAATGGTTAAAAGTGTGTGTGGGAGGTTGAGGACAGGTTATGGGCGGTGTGGTATGCCCCATCTTTATTCTACAGGGAAGAGACTCTATACTATTAAAGGATTTAAACAAAATGTTAGGTACTCTTAACTTTAATATGGAGAAGGGGTTGAGAAACACATGTTATCTTAACCCAGGAATGAAGAGAAGAAAACTTATACAAGGATAGAGGTCATTTCTTTTCCCTGTGCACTGGGATCGTGTCTTTGCTTTTTCTGTCACTTGTCCCAGACCTACTGGTGTATAGATGCTGGCATACAGCAGGTGTTCACATCTCTTATGCTGAGCGGGTAAATTAATAGGAAGGATGGGAGGTGGATATCATGTTTGAGAAAAACTCAGAGTATTCACTTGGCTGGCACTGGAAATAGATTGGATGTGGAAGAAGTAAATTGAGGCAGCTGCTAACAGCATGCACTTTGGAGTCAGCCAGACCTGGGCTTAACTGCTGGTTTCTGAAGTTGAATGGTGTTTGCATTGGACAAAAACAGAAATGGAAGATGGTGGTGATGCTTTAATGTGGACTGACCTCAAGGTAGAATTAATCCTTTGTATGTTCATAAAAGGGAGAGAGGGAGGGAGAGAGAAGAGAGAAGAGAGAGGGGAAGGGAGATGTGGAGAGGGAAAGGGAGAGAGAGAGAGAAAGGGAGAAACAGGGAGACAGAGAGAGACAGAGTCCCAAACATGGAAAGCATGAGAGGTGAAACAGAAGCGTCAGAATGTGTTTGGGGGAGAAGGCAGGTTTTTCTGAGAAATGCCTGAAATAAGGGGGAAAAAAGAGATACAGAAAGACAGAGAGACAGAGACAGAGAGAACCAGCATAGGAGAGGGGTGGGGGAAGAGTGAGAGTCAGTGAAAGGGGGCAGAGTTATAGCAGGTGTCAGTGGTGCTCCCGGCCTGGTAAGTCAGGTGCACAAGTTAACGTACACAGGTACGCGAGCATCTGTAAGCAGATGCTCGGGAGATCCAGAGGAAGGAAGACAGAGAAAGCAAAGCAAAAGCCAAGTGAATGCGGCCCTCGCTGAGAGGAGAGATCAGCCCCAGCCCCCTCTTGTGTTGAGGATGCCTGACGGCCATGACCTGGCATTAACCTGCTGGTCCATCACAGGATCGTGTTGCCCCTGGGCACAGTGCTCCACAAGACACCTGGCACTTATCAGCCCTGGAAGGACTATTCCTTCCTTTGCAACTGTCCAGTTCTCTCACTTTGCCCCCAAGGTGTTCACTGAGGAGTCTCTGGGAAGCCCCAGAGACAAGAGAAGATTGATGTCACATCAGGACGCTTTGCCCCGGGACTCTGTTCAATTCCAGGTGAGGTGATTAGCCAGGCCAAGAGGCCCCCCTCTGGGAAGAACGTGGTGGTAACTGTAGACGGCCTTCTGAGCGATAGAAGAGTTCAGAAATAATACGAATAATGAATGTACAGTCTATTCTTGGGTCTGTTATTACTGCCCTTCTAACTGGGTGGCTCAGAGTCTCCTGGGGTCCCCTAACCGATAGCACTGTTGCCAAAGAGACCAAGACACCGGGGCCGGAGACCTAATAACTCATAACACGCACTCTGGTTGCAACCGACAGCCGTACCTGAAGCTGTGACAAGTTACACGGTTGTCTGATCTTCTCTCTCTCCAAGATCCTCCATGAAGGCTGGACAGGAAACGTTCTTGAGCAGAGAACAGACTGGAGTTTGAATCCCAGGTCTCCTAGATCCTAGCCATGTGGCTTCAGGCCGGTCATTTCACCAGCCGAGCCTGACTTTCCTCATCTAAAATGAGGGTTAATGCTTCGCACCTCGTATGACTTTAGTGATGCGTGCCAACGTATGCAAATTGCCTGGCACACAGTAGACCTCCAATAAATGACAGCTATTAGCATTATTATGAGAGAGGGCATCGTTGGCGAGGATGCAAGAGGCTGGCAGCCTGACAAGCCAGAAACCAAAGCTGCGTTTTGAAAAGCCACCACCCAAGTGCACAGTAGCCCCCATTAGCATTCCCATGACGTTCTGATGAGGAGGAATGTGCGAGAAGACACTTTTCAATCTCCCAAGAGAAAACAGGAAGTGGGAGGATTAAAAAAAGGGAAGGAAAGTCACTTTCAATGGCATCTCATTTTTGTCTTTTGAACCTTCGTGAGTGTTGAAGGAAATTAGATCAGACCTCTCCTCCTGGCTGACCTTTTCACCTCATGGGGGTGTGTCACTTCCACTTGGGCACAGGCATAATCCCTACCCAACTGGATGCTATCTCCCCGCCAGCTCAAGAACTGGTGGACCCTCAAGTACATGATAGGATGGAGTGGGACGTGAACAGCGGGGTTTGGGTTAAAGGTTCAGGATGAAGGTTGTCACTGGCAGGATTGTTCTAGACAACCAGCTGGTACGAGGTTTTCCATGTGACGCAGGGACAAAATAGAAGCTTTCAGGTAGCGATTTTGGGAAGAGATCCTAAGGACAAGGACAGGGGCTGGGAAGCATGAAACAGGAGGAGGAAAAGCCAATGCCAGGGAACTTTCTGGACCCGATAACCATCATGGGTAAGTGTCCGCAAGGCCTTCTGAGGAGCTGTCAGAATGCACTGAGAATTGTCTGCCCAGGAGGCGGGCATGGGGAATGTGTGCCAGCGTCCCCAGCCCCCATCGATCAGGGTTTGGACCACGAGGTGTCAGTCCCCTTCACATGTCCAGCACGCACATGCTGCAGGCTGGCTGAGCAGGTCCCTGACGGTAACCTGCGTGAAGGAGTCCAGCAGGACGGTGCTGAGACAGGAAGGACACCTGGCCCAGATGCTCTCTGGGAACACCTGCTCTGCTGGTTGCCATGGCTACAGAATCACCAGCTGGCCAACAGGAAGCAATGTGGGCACAAGAGGGGTTATAGGAGGCGGGGTGAGGAGCTCAAGTGGTCTCTCGAATATTCTGTCTGAAGTCCCTGTGCCTCTGAGAACAGAGGGGTTGGTTGGCAGCTTAAGGTGGTGCACCTTCACACACAAAGGCCATTGTCTTTGATTCTGTGGCATCTCTGTTTTCCCATCTGTCATCTCATCTGTTCCTGATAAAAACCCTACAGCAGGCATGTCCAACCTTGTGGCTTCCCTGAGCCACATTGGAAGAGTTGTCCCATATGACATACAAAATACACTAACACTAATGAAAGCTGATGAGCTTTAAGAAAGTCCCCCCCAAAATCTCATAGTGTTTTAAGAAAGGTTATGAATGTGTGTTGGGCCACATTCAAAGACGTCCTGGGCCGTGTGCAGCCCGTGGGGCTGTGGGTTGGACAAGTTTGCTCTATGACCATAGGAATGAGGCAAACAACGTTCCTGATCACTTATCCAGTTTCAGAGCTAGAATAGAAACCACAAATTTTCTGACTCCTATCTCAGCCAGATAGAAGAGAGATCAGCTCTGTGGTCTGCCCCCCTCCCCCCCAACACACACATACACTCCTATTGCAATTAGCCATACTGTCCAATTGCCTTCCCTAGAACTCGGGTGTGCTAGATGCATTCATACTCCCCACACCCCCAGGCCCTAGGCTTAAACTGAAGTGCTAGATGGTTTTCTGTTGTCGCTACGTCACCTTCAGTCACACTTGAGGGTCTGAATTGAACTACATTCCTCAAAACTTCATAGACTCTGCACCCTTCAGAACGACCCTTGGAAAACAGCAGGGGGAGGTGGGAACTCAATAGGGCAGTGGGTTACACATCATCCAGTCGTTGTGAAAACAAGGACTGTGGTGAGGGTCAGAGAATACAGGATGGAAACATAGCGAGCAAGTGAAGGAGGAAGGAAGTGGGGCAGAAAGCAGGGAAGGAAAAAACACCGTGTCAAAAACAAGATATAGATAGGGATAGAGACAGAGAAAGAGAAAGAAAGTGTGTATAAGGAAGGACACAGAGTCTGCCATTTATAGGTCTGCTTCCCCCGCTAGGAGTCAGCATCTTGGAAGACAGGGCCTGTGTCTGATTCATTTCAGTGCTCCAGGCATCACCCTGACACAGAGTAGATGCTCTGTATATACGAGGGCTGTCCGGAAAAATCCAGCCATTGTCAATATAATGAGGACAGCTACATGGCTGGATACTTTCCCGACCACCCTCATATTTGTCAAATAAATCAATGAACACAAAGACATCTTTGTAGAACAAACCTACAAATTAAAAAAAAAAGTGTATTGTTATTTCTGTTTTATAAATGACAAAATTTAAGTCAGAGAAGCTAAATCAGTTTATTCAAAGCGATACTGGCTATAAATGGGGGGCTGAGATTTTATCTTCAACCAGGTGGACCCCAAAGCAATGCCCCCATGCCTCCCATTAGCCAAAGTTGGACAGGTAAGTTCTCAAAACTTCCTGTGCTTATGAACGAAGGAAAACTCATCTTAGTTATTGGGACTAATAGAGCTAATGGCCCCTGGAAGTCAGAAAAAGGAGGTGTGACCGATATGGTGAGCACTGCACCCCAATGCCCTCAGACCCCCTTTCCTGTTTCTGTGTGCCTTCCTGTGTATCTTTGGTTCTATGTGCCAGCCCCCTAGACACTCCTTGGCTGTCTTCTCTAAGGCTATCAGCCTATTTCCCAGTCACGTGCAGGCAGCCAGAGTTCCATCTCTTTGGCTAATGACTGGGGCTGTATAAGATTGACAGCCCGGCTTCCTTGCTTGGGGTAGGGACAGAGTCTGGGGTCTCTGAAATTGTACCTTGTTTGGCTTCTTTCCCATCCAATTTATTAATAACCTCCATCATTCCCTTACTAGTTTCTCTTGGGACCCCTTTGAATCCTTGTGGGGGATCCCAACACAAACAGAAGGAAAAACCAAGCTACCCCATTAGGCTGGCTTATAATAAGTAGAAATCAATGATCAGCAAATGCTTCATGTTAATAACTCTAGTTTACTGAACATTCACCATGAATAAATGTCTTATACACCTTCTCTTAAATGCCTGAACAACATTGCTAGGTAGGTATAATTGTGTCCATTCTAGATATGAGAAAACCTAGGCTCTGAAAAAGCCCTGTAATGTCCCCAAGATCACACAGCTAGACGTGCTAGGGAGGGGATGTGA
Organism: Craseonycteris thonglongyai; assembly: GCA_004027555.1. Taxonomy (NCBI): domain Eukaryota; kingdom Metazoa; phylum Chordata; class Mammalia; order Chiroptera; family Craseonycteridae; genus Craseonycteris; species Craseonycteris thonglongyai. The sequence goes on from PVKE010002195.1 coordinate 20,399, forward strand.
CTCCCAGACTATCTGACATCTGGGCTTTGTCCTGCCCATGATGTCTCTCCTTATGGTACTTTCTTACTATTTTTCCATCTTCTATCTTCCTTTGATTTGGGTGGAAGGAAGGAGGGATCCTTGTATCTGAGAGCCCAGGACAATGCCTGGCACCCAGTAGGTGCCCTATATTTGTTGAGTGAATAACTAAGCAAGGTGTTTTGGGAAGAACCAAACACTCAGAAGTGTCTCTGAGTTCTGTTGACTCAGTTGGAGGAAGTATTGAATACCTGTGAGGTGTATAACGAGACCCAAGATAAAGGCTTTAAAACTTAAAATGGTATTAACTTTTGGTATCCCGAATCTGGGGACTCAATTGACTTAGCTTATAGAATTCCTATACATTCAGCTCAACTGCCTTTGGTAAGTAGACAGCAAATAAATCCCTAAAACAAAATCACAGCATCAAAAACAGCCTCCAGTTACCCGAAGATAAGGTGCCTGTGCATTAAACATGACCTCATTAGAATCTTCCCATTTGGTACCTTTTAGGCTGATGACAATGAAAAATTCTATTTGGGTGTCGAGATGCTTAAAAACGAGATGTCCTTTTTTAGTGTTTTAAAATGAGGCATTAAAAGATTTGAATCGAATTGAAACCTCTGAACTTATAAAAAGGAGGAATTCAAGAGGATGTGAGAATTATTTCTAGCCACCCTGACATGTCTTGATGTGAAATGCTTTCTTTGAACTGCATAGCACAGCATGAACTGGGATTTGGAACCCGACAAGGAAATAAGCAAGACACCGAGCCGAAGAAGCACTGTTCTCTTGCAGAGGACTTTACCCTTACAACCGGGTCCAGACCATACCCACCAACTTCAAGAGGGCAAACAGGATGCTGGCAACGATAAAGACCAGGCTTAGATGACTACGTCAGTACTGGTTCTGGGACCTCAAGTAAGTCATTTAACTTCTCAGTTTCCTTGTCCATTAAATGGGGTGCCCAACTCTTTTAGAGCTGCTGTGGAGACTGAAGATCAGGGATGAACATGTCTTAGCACAGAATAGTCTCAGGTTTAACAGACATGAGAGTATTACTCACATAAAATCCAACTAGTAGTGGGAATGGTGGTGTGGGAAGTTACTGCTCCACAAATCCTTCAAAGACCCAGGCTGCTCAAGGCTCTGACCGCCATCGTGTGGTTGCTGGGGTTGCATTGGGTGTTGGGAGGATTATGCTGGAGGTGTTCATGGAGCAGGTGTGAGGGTGGCCAACATCATTTCCACTCATACTCGTTTGTACATAACTCAGCACAGACCCCCATCCGGATGCTGGGGAGAGAGGCTGGACAGCTTAGCTCTTGTCTGGGCCACCATGACACTACATCTTCGTTAGGCCATCGCCCTCTGTTTAGTGACTCACACGTTCCATAGTAAAGACCTCGCACACTAACCCTGAAGAGTGGGTGCTAGTTTTATCTCTGCTGTTGAAGATGGAGAAACTGACGTCTAGAAAGTAGCGGGGCTAAGATTTGATCCCAGGTTAGTCCCCTCTCTGAAAGTGACAGAGATGTCATAACTGAGCTCAGGTACTCTCTACTCTCAAAAGACATAACAGCTCAGACTTTTGTACTGAAGGGGCCTCAGCACATACCATCTGAAACAGGCAGCCTCGAAGATTGGCCCCCAATGATTCTCACCTTTTAGTCTTCACAGCCCTATGCAATCCTTTCCCCTTGAGCAACTTGCTTCTAACCAATCAAATGTGGAGACGTGATGTCGATCTCGCTAGTGGACGCTCTCTCTTTATGTCTGAGCTCAAGCAAGCTGCCATATTGGGAGAGGTCTACATGACAAGGACCTGAGGATGCCCCTGGCCAACAGCCCTCAGTCCATCCATCCTGGAGGGGGCAATACTGCCAACAACCCCACGAGAGAGCTTCCCAGCACATCTTCCTCACTTGAGGCTTCGGATGAGACTGCAGCCCTGGCTGAGCCCTGGATGACAGACCCCTGCAGCATAGGACCCCGCTCAGCCATGCACAGATTCCCGAGCCCTGGTCACAAATGCATGTTCTTTTGAAGCTGCCACATTTTGGAGTAATTACAGAGCTATGCAGCAACCGATACCTAGTACAATAAACCATCTGAAGCCATCAGTTGACAACCTAATTTATTACCACAGATCTCATCCGTTATGATTTTTATCCCCTACAGACCTCTAGATCTGAAAACAATCCCTCCTATCAAGCCAACCACATTCCCCGAGCAAGAACTTATTTTCTTTCCCATTTAAAACTCACCACGACTCTATCTAGTGGGGTCTGCAGTAATACCCCCACCAGTCAAAGAACCGGAAGACAAGCACCACCCCCAGTTCAGACACACCTGACCCAGAGCCAGGAAGCGAGCTGGACATTTCTGTCAATCTCTCCTGCAGAGCCTGGGGTATGGGATGGTTTCTGAATGAGCTTTTACTACCTTGAAAATGATATTGCCTGGGAACTGTTCTCGGAGCTTAATGCAGATGGTCTTATACTATTCTCCTAACAACGCTTTAGTAGGTGTTATTATTATGCCCACTTCATTCAGACATGGGTCCCTTGACTCTGGAGGTCCCACCCCTCATCCAAAAGATTGTACTGCCTCCTGGGGATGAGAAGTGACTTTCCCAAGGTCACACAAAATTAAGGCAAGCTGGGTTAAAATTCCCGTTTCCTGTCTGCTTGCCCCAGATGCCTCTTTGGGTCCTGCTTTCTTTGCATCTCACAGACTCTAAAGCATTCTGAAGATCAAGTTTGTTTGGTTGGAGAACAGATCTGAAGGACAGAAAACTTCCACTGAGGCAGCATCAGGCCAGTTCAAATGCCTCCAGGTCATGGGTGTTGGTTGGAGTAGATACTGAGCGGATGCTACCTGCCCCAGAGGAGGCTACTTTTCACCAGACTTAACTGGGTTTCTTTGGAAAAATTATTTACAGCTCCCAATTACTTACCTCAAAGGAAAGAAACACAGGAATTGATCCTTCAAGAATGCAATGTGTGGGGAAGCCGGGATGGCTCAGTGGGTTAGGCGCTCACTTTGCAGCTCCAGGGACCGAGGATCGAATCCTGGCCCTGGCCCGTGCGGAACCATATGCTGAACTGGGAGCTCCCCTAGTTCAGTTCTCTCTCTGTCTCTGTCTCTCTCTCTCTCTCCTCTGTCTAAATAAATAAATAAATAAATCGAACATTAAAAAAAAAAGAGAGAGAAATTGAACCATTTAAAAAAAAAAAAAAGAATGCAATGTGCCGTTGTGGTGGGATCAGCTTTAGGATCATGCAAATCTGGGTTTGAATCCCTACCCTGCTACTCACTTGATGTATGATCTTGGATGCGCTATTTCACCTCTCTGACCCTCAGTTTCCCCATCTTGAAAATGGGAATAATGCCTTTCCCTCCAAGCACTGTTAAGAGGAGAAAATGAGGCAATGCATGTGGAGGGCCTAGCCCCGTGCCTGGCCCATAATGGAAGCTCATGAACTGGTTACAGCAGGAGTTGTTATATGATCATTGTGGTGATGCTGAATTATCTTTCAAGGCTGAGACGGTCTGAATTTATAAGGAAGATTCATTTCAGTTTTAGGTAATGAATATATTTCTAATGGGATTGAGTTAAAAAAAAAGAATCTGGAAATTTCTGCAACAGTGAGTTCCTTGTAATTGGGATCTTTTAAGCACCGGGCTGGGGAATCTATTTGGAATGGGAGGATGCAATGATGAACTGTCTCCACCATGCCTTTAAGTAAACAGTCCCCAGACAAATCTGACAAAAGCTCTCCCAACCTCTGCCATCTGCCTCTCTCCTCTTACGTCATGGTGATCTACCGTGTGTGCTGGCATCATTGTAGACAGTAGTGAGGGTTTTCAATATAACTGCTAAAAGATATTTTATACAATATGGTAGGTGGGCAAGAGCTTGGGGTTGAATCAAAAGATGTGGGCTTCAGTCAGCTCCATCACTTTGTGCTACTTCGGACGATTTTCATCTCTGGGAACCTCAGTTTCATCTTCCTGGAGTGGGAGATAATAAAGATGTTAATAGGGAGAGCATAAGGATTCACTAAAGTAATAATCATAAAGCAACCTAACTCCTATGTGTTTACTAGGCATTAACATCTTTTCCTCAATTATTTTATCTCTTACAACAACCAATGACAGAGATACTATTATTACCTGTGTTTTACAGATGAGAACAATGAAGCTTGGAGAGAATAGACAAGTGGCTCTAAGTTCTACTTATTCCTGGTGCTTAACCTTGACCCAAAGACCTGCAAGAGGATCCATGGATGAAGTTCAGTGGGTTTGGGAACTTGCATGGTAAAAAGAAAAAAATCTTATTTTCACTAGTCTCTAATTGAAATTGAGTATATCCCTCAATTATAAATGTAGGTGAAAAACCATTCTGATATTAGCACTGACCTGGGACTTTGTCACCAACAGAATCCCAGATATTGTCACATCAAATGGCCCTTGCAGCCGGTAGCTCAATGAATTGATGACCTTCATCACCGCATTGAAACCTGTCATTAGATTGCATTACTTAATGGATTCGTTAAAAAATCACATATATAGCCGTGCCAAGGAGAGTTTTAAAAATATTTTTCATCACTGTGTTTGTAATCCTATGTATTTTTATTGTATGGGTTTAAAATCATTATTGTGAGAAAAGATCCATAGACTTCACCAGACCACCAAAGGGGACCATGGCAGAGAAAAATTATGAACCTTCCTATTCATGCATAGCTGTTAGAGCAGTGGGAAGGCCCTAGCGTAGAGCCAGGGGCCTAGCACGTGCTCCGTGCACAAAAGTCATTACAACAATGATGATTATTACACCCAGCCAACTCCTAGTCATCCAGGAGCAAACTTTGGGAAGTGATAAGGGACTCGATCCAAATGTCACAGTGATGAGGACAAGGAATGCTCACTCGAGTGAGAGAGCAAAGTTAGAGACGAGCTATCCCAGACTCCTTCTTGAGATGAAGAAATGAGTCCTGGAGACGGCTCATGGCAGCCTCAGGGCACTTAGCAAATTAGTGTTGGAGTCAATACTAGTGACTTCTGGAGTCAGTCCTCTGTCCATTAGAGGACATGAAGATCCTTCCTCGGACATGAAGGCCCACCGAAGCACACACCCCCATCCCGTTTCCTCCTGCATCTGCGTACCCACGGGATGAGCCCACGGATGTTGGAGCACCAGGAAACGAGCATCATGCAAGGCTTCTCAGGGTGTGGTCCGTGCACTGTGACGATGGGGTGCCTGTTACGAACACCGAGTCCTGGGCCCCCATGTAGGGTGACCTCATCTGAATCTCTGTGGGAGAAGCCTGGGCATCAACAGGTTGATCACATTTCCACACTGATGCACGAGCTCACCCAGGTGAGAACTACAGGTGTAGTCATTTAAGGTTGAGCTCTGGTCCCACCACTTTGTCATTGAATCACTTTGGGGAAAAGTACGGAAGCTTTAGATAGATTTGTCACCTCTAAGGCTAACAGTGCCTGCCATGTACATTTGTGAGGGTCAAAGGTGACAATGCATACCAAGTCTTCCACAGTGTTTGGCACATAATGGGAGTTCTCCAAACACACATGATTATTATCATGTATGAGTTGTAACCAAGTGGTGATTTCGCTAGGGGATTTTTTTTCTTAGTACTTAAACCCCACCCCTACCCTTGCCCTTCTGTTGCATCCATAGGGCTGTACTGTGGGCTGATTAGTGCCTCTGCTGGTCAACAGTTAGTTCCCAAGGACTGAAGGAGCATCATCAGTCACTCAGACTTCTCTGATACCCAGAATTATATCCCAGAGAGAGAGCGGATGTGTGTGATAGCCCATGAGATCTCTGGGAGACCCCGAGTGACCATCTGGCCAATGAAGAGTCTCCTAATCCCAGAGAAGTCACCTTCACTCTGACTACAGTGTGTGGTCCACTATCCCCTTTGCTCGACCTTGACAAGTTGTCTAAGTATCCAGTAAGCAGCAGCTTCATTCTCAGGAGACCTCAGACCTCTGGCACTGGGCAGCCCGTGAGCATCTGCTCCCATCCCTTGGGTCTCTAGAACTCAGAACACAGTGGCTGGCTGCCAATAATTAATACCAGCAGGTGCATCGCTCTGCCTGGGGCTGTCTCCCACGCCACAAAAATCCTTCTGCCCAGGCATACGACAGCCTGGAGGTGTCTGCATATTAACGCTTCCTCAAAGCGATGCTCCAACGATGTCTGATGGGATCTGGGGTGTAGACACCCCAGCTCCATCTCCACTTGGGTTGGGTAATTCTGTGTCCATTCCACACCTTCTCCTAAAGTCCCCCTGCAGCAGTAAACTCCAGTTGCTTGTAGTGGCTAACTGCAGGCATGATAAGGTATCTATTCCTCTCTCTGTGTCACCTCCCCCCGACTTCCCCACCAGCCCTCCCTTCACTTCTCAGATAAACTACTTGTGTTCAAATCCTTGTCTCAGAGCCTGTCGAGGGCACCGTATTAAGGCAGATTCCTACCTGAACATCTCAAACTTAATGCTCACAGAATCCAGGCAGGAAATAAAACTTAATATAAGTAGGAAAAGAAGCCAATCTCCCCCATCCATTCAATCTGTGTGTCTTGTACAACCATGGCCTCTGGTAGAAAAAAAAAAGTGCAAATTTTAGTAAGATTTTTGGCGATCAAGGATAAGTTTAGTGATGACGAGATTTGACAACGGTATGTATTTTTTGAAGACAGGAAGTGAACTAAGAGACATGACATGAACTCATACCAGAAAGTCTTCAAAAATCTCCGGGCACAATTGTGTAAGCTGCTATGAACTAAAACTTCCCTCTACGGTAAAGATTTCTCATACACGCTGAGCATTAAAGATTCAACTTTCTATGTTAATAGTGGTGTTCCCTGTTGAAAACTCAGATGAGGATTGGGACCCTAGAAAGATACATGGCTACCCCAACAGCATCACATATAATCAGTTTTATTGCCAGGTAAGAAATTCATATTAATATAGTGAATACATATGTTTACAAATAAACATTCTTAGAAAACAAACAAATGTTGTTGTTTTTTTCTTCATTGTAGGAAGTGTTATTGGTATCATAAACTCTGCAGTTGTTGACAAGTATTAACACAGGTTTACTTGCAGAACATACGGTTACTAAAATATTCGCACATAAAATATGCTCCATTTGCACAAAAAAAACTGGGGGGTGAGAATTAGATGGAGAGGCCAGGCAGAGCCCAAGGCGGGGGGGAGGCTGAGATGCTCTGGGAGGGTGGAGGGAGGAGGGCAGTCAGCCGCTGGTGCCCCTGGATTGGAAGTCAGGGGGTAGCTAAAGGCAAATAGAGGCCAGTGGCAGGACGCAGGATGGGGCTGGGCATCAGCCTCCCTGCCTTGTTCTGGTTTCTCGACGTCTCCCCACTCTAGCCAGCAGCTCCCTGTGGATACATGGCGGTCACAGTTCCCCAGGTCATCCTTCATGATGCTTGTCCCGCATCATGCGGTCTGTCCACCCTCCCTAGAGGAGGCCCAAGACTCAACATGCCTGGCCACACTTCTCCCCACAGTGCCGGCCGGCAGGTCCCGGGCTGAGGAGTATCGTTCTTCTGGGGCTGCCATCCCTGCTACGTCCTTTTGGCTGCACCCCAACTCCCCTGCCAAGATCACAGCTACAGACCCCCAACTAACGAAAAGTCACCGGATGACCTGATCTCAGACGAGAAGGGACGTGGGGAAGAAACAAAATCCTGCAGATGCAGAGACCCAGGAAGGTCCCTGGTCAGGGCTGGGACAAAAGTGAGATGAAGTGAGAGGGCGAGAGCACAGAGGGACTCAGGGAGACTGACTGCGGTCACAGAACTTCTGAGCAGGATGGACCCTCCCAGATGAGCCAGCCCCGTATTTCCTGAAGTGCGGGCTGTGTGTCACTAGCGCTCACAACATGACTGCGGGGAGGACGTGGGTACGGCACTAATGAACACGGAGGCACACAGAACACGGTTCTCTGCGTTTCTGTCAGCCCGTCTGACTACTTCAAGGAGAAAGTCTCCATTAGATGCTGGTATAGCTCTGACCTCTAGTTAACATCTGCTAATCACTTTTTGATAAAGAAAAGGGGTGGTTGTGTGTGTGAGAGAGAAATAGAGGGAGGGGGGGAGGGGGAGAGACAAAAACCAGGCTGTGGGTTTGGAGCCTTCCACAGGCAATAGTGTTATATTAGTTAGAACTTAACAATTGCTGTATCGGTACCTTTGTACTTATTTTTATACTCTCTACTTAGGGTCACTGATACTGGGTTTCTGTTTGCAAGGAGGGCAGGAAATTTTCCTTTAAAAAGTTACATGTGTTAAAAATGAATCAGTTCCAAGGCCAGTGGTGTGGACCCCAGGGTGGAGGGCAGCGAGCACTGGGGTCTCAGCGAAGAGGCTGAGGAAGTGATGCTGGACCTCCGGTCCCTGCCGCATCCTGCGAGCAGCCTCGTTGTAAAAGGGGGTCTTAGATAGTGGCTCCTGCGCACAATTTTATTTATTTTGAAATGAGAGGGGTTCTGCTATTTCACAAAGCTTGAGGAGCTCAATCTAGCCCAGATGTCTCAGGACCCAGGCCCGGAGAGAGAACCTGCATGGTCAGTGTCCCCAGATCAGCGGGGAGTGACAGGCAGGATGAACCCCTGGTCCGTCTGATGCCACGATGTCAGAGTGGAGAGCTGGAGCTTGGAATCGCAGGGGACGCTCCGAGCCACGTGGGACCACATCACGGGTCTCTCCAAAGTTCCTGTTCATTGGCGAAGACCTTTAGGGGTAGTTGAGGATGCATCACCTTAAATCGGGGGGTCCAACCTGTTGGCTTCCCTGGGCCACATGGGAAGAAGAATTGTCTTGGGCCACCCATAAAATACATTAACACCAACAACAGCTAATAAGCTGGGAAAAAATTGCAAAAAAAACCAAACAAACAAACAAAAAACCAAACTCATAACGTTTTAGGAAACTTTACAAACTGGTGTTGGACTGCATTCAAAGCTGTCCTGGCCTCAGCCCCAGGGACAGAGGATCAAATCCTGGCCCTGGCCCAGGCAGACCCATATGCTGAACTGGGGTGTGCTTCCCATGCAGGAGGCCCCCAGTTCAGTCCTCACCCTGCACGGCCCCCACCCACCTGTGTGGAATGAAACCAGATTGCAAACTTAGGTCATACAATGATGGAGACGGCTCTGGGCCCTCCCTCTTCTCTCTGTCTTTCTCTGTCTCTGTCTGTCTCTGTCAAAAACAATAAAATAAATCTTAAAAAAAAATCTTAAAAAAAAAAAAAAAGCCGTCCTGGGGTGTGTGCGGCCCGCGGGCCATAGGTTGGACACGCATGCCTTAAATGAAAATCTCGACTCTCTCAACCACCTCCGGGAGGCTTCCACTGAACACATAGAACTAGTCTAAAACTGTCTTCACTGGGACACCCAAGGGCTGTTGGCCATGAGAACCAATCTGCAAACACCCCCGGGGAGCTCTGGACGGGAGATGACTACCCGGAGCACCTGCAGCGGTGGCTTGGGGAGCTCCGGGCTACAGAAACGCTGGGCAGGTTGGGGGAGCTGGAAGATGGTAGAACTCGTGGATTTCTGACAGCGTGGGAGGTCGGGAGGTCTTGGTCTTTAGGTACCTGGGACCCTGAGGCCACCCCCTCAGAGAGTGTGATGGGTGGGCTCATCAACAACTGGGGGATGGAAACATCTACTCCTACTGCAGAAGAACAGGACTCGGGGGGAAGCTCAGAGAACACAGGGCACAGCTGGGAAACAAGACTTACTAACAGGAGTAACACATTGAAGGCACCACCACGCTTATGACATTTTTCAGTCCAAAGCAGTTGAAATTGGGCAGCGGCGGCGGGAACGGGCTGATAGAGAGGGAGTCAGGGTCGACAGTTAAGAGGGGACCGGTGTCCGTGTGTCCGTGTCTCCTCCCAGAGGCAAGGGGGACACACATACCCCAAATCGGAGGCTCGGGTCCCCCTACTCGCCTCTTGTAGACTAGTCATCTCTGATTGATCATTATTAGTACTATTCTCGGTGTCACCGCTGATTTCCTAAGCCTTGAAAATTTTAGACAGACATTAATTGGCTGTTCTTGTCTGTTTTGTCGTGGGCTTGGATTTTGTGTTTCTTTTCTTTCTTCCTTATTATTATTATTTTTTACATTATTGAATACACTCTGGACCCTCTCGCCACCATATATCTATGCAAGCAGTCTTTATGGGTGTTCGACAATGTTCTTTCTTCCTCAGCATGGTCAGTGGGCTCATTTGTTTTCTTCTGAGTTTGAGTGTGTGTTGCTTTTGATTTTTTTTTTTTTTTTTTTGCTTCCAGGAAAAGGGCTGTAAATACTCGTCAAAAGGGTGGGGGCCAGTGACCGTCTCACACTCATCACAGGTATGTGTCCGCCTCACCACCACTCAGGTGTAGAAAAAGCTGATGGTGTGCCCGGGTCCCTGCAAGACGACTCCTCTTTTCAGCCACGCTTCCCCCCCCGTGTCCCCTGCATTCCTGCCTTGGCCTGGCCCGGCCCTCACACCTAGACCCAGACCGCCTGTGGCAGGCGTGGTGGACATGTGCTCAAATGGACCCTTCCTCTCAATTGTGCTACTGTTGTGTTTCATCATGGATTTCAGTTTCAAGTCAGGAGGAAAAAGGAAACTTCACCCCATGGTCCGGGCAGATGAGGCGGCCGCCTTGAAGTCAAAAGAAGGTGCCTCGGTTTCCCCTTTGTCACATGGCCGGACACCCATGCTTCGGTCCTTGCTCGGCACGTGGCAGGCGGGACCCAGGCAAAGCGTGATTCCATGTCCCCAGAAGGTTCTGGGTGGTTGGTGTGGAGGGTGAGTGTGGAGGTGGCTGTGTGGGGTGGGCCGGCATATTTCTTTTTTTTTCTTTTTTGTTTATTTTTTTTCGCCTCTCAGTTGCATGTGGTCTCCAGGACGCGCCGTGTAGGGCAAGCTCAGACAGTCACTTCTGTTTTGCTGTTGGTGATGAAGTATGGCTGTGGGGGTGGGTAGTGCTGGGTGCGTGTCCCCAAGGGGTCGCTGGAGCCTGACTCGGCCATGCCCAGCTTGCCTTTGTTGCCATAAGCCTGCCGCCGGAGGGACTGGTCACTGGGGTCCCAGGTCTTGTAGGTGATGTTGGAATTGTAGGCCAGGGGGTGTGGGGGCATCTTGTTGGCACGAGCCTTTTGTCCGTTCTGCTTGGCGGGGCCGTGCTCTGGGCTGAAGGCCCGTGGCTCGTCCTCCACTCTTACGGGGTGCAGGGGCAGGCTCCCCTTCGCGGCCAGCTCCGCCAGGTGCCGGCGCTTGGAGTAGAAATCGTCATTGACCTTGTCGGCTGGACAGTGGGACAGGTGGGCGGAGAAGGCGAGGAAAGAGCAGGGAGAGGGAGAGAGGAGAGAGAGACAGACAGTTAGGGATGGGCAAGTCAACCCGAGACCAGCAACCACATGGGCCAACAGTCCAAACGAGACACACACTAGAAACTCCACCTGGAACAGACGGAAGGACGGCGTTGTGTCCTTTACACAAACAAGAGCAGGGCCAAGTCTGTTAGGGAATCCCCCACAGAAAGCCTAGACTGCCCCCCCCAAAGGAACACTCCTCCCACCACACTCACATCTAGCTCTCTGCCACCCTTGGCTGCCTTACAAAATGCCAGCGCTGTTTCCTCATGACTGACACGGATGCAGCCTCGTTAGCGAAACTATTGATCACGTGGAGAAATAGCCGTATCTATCCCCACCGCTCAAGAGAGCCCGTATGAGCTCACGCGTGTATTTTCTTCTGGTCTTTGCACTAAACAGAGTTTAATTGGGGGGTGGGGGTGGATATTAGTATGCTTGTTTGCTTTTAGCAGTGAAGCAAACCCAACTCCCAACTCTGCCATCAACTTTGGCTCCATCGCTTGATTCTTATTCTCATCAATTTCTGCATAAAGCAAGTAGTTGCAATTAAAAAAAAAAAAGTGTATTTCATTGGGTTGCCTGGAGGGTTAAATGATAGGATGTGTGTAAAGTGCTTAGATATCAGCCTCCACCATTATTATAATTATCGTTATAAATAACTGATTTCTCATGCACTAATCTATTAAGCATTGCTTCCTGTTGTTATCAATTATTAATCAACAGCATCTTAATGCCTGCATAATATTTCATTGAATGGAACTATTAAGATTAATCAATCCCGCTATTGGTGAACATTCAAGTAGTGCCAATATTTTCCTAAGATAAATAAAGCTGAGATGAGAATCTTCTAGACTGAAGCTCTCTTTGTATTTAGAATGTTGAATCTAGACTAATTCTAAAAATACTTTCTTAATGTATATCAGAGATAGCAAAGTATGGTGCAGGAGCCAAATCTGGTCGCCGCCTGCTTTTGTAAGTAAAGTCTTCCTGGAACATTGCCACTTCTGTTCATTTGCCTATTATCTGTGACCGCTTTCGTTCTGCAAGGGTAGATTTGAGAACACGGGACAGCCTGCCTGGCCCACAAAGCCTGAAATACTATTCAGCCCTGAAATGAACCACCTGAAGTGAATGCACTTTGCCAAAGGGTGTAAACATTATTAAGGCCCTTGATACATATTGCCAACTAAGCTACAAAAGAGTTATGCCAATTTCCACTCCATTTCTTTTTTTTCTTCCTTCCTCCCTCCCTTCCTTCCTTCCTTCCTCCCCCTCCCTCCCTTCCTTGCTTCCTTTTATTTTTATTTCTTTCTTCCTTTCTCCTTTTCCCTTTCTCTTTTCCTTTCTTTTCTTTCCTTCCTTTTTTCCCTCTCTTTCTTTCCCTCTTCTTCCTCTTTTTCTCCCTATTTATTTGCTAATTTTATGAGACCGTTTTATTTTATTCTCTCTGACTATTATTTTAAGATCCTCTGAACTTTCAAAATTCATTTCTTATCAATACATCTTTGAATTCATATGTCTCGAGAGACCAGACATATTTGCTCCTCTTTCATTTCAGATGTGTCCTTCAGGCTGCCCTTTCTTGCTCTCATGGGAACACCAACTCACGAGTCACCCAAGCCACAAACGGGGGAGTTCTGTTGGCTACATCCTCCTTCTCCCCCAGTGCCAGGGCTAAATTGCCAAGCCTCCCAGCCTTAGCTAACAAACACCTCTCTACCTGAGTCCATTTCTGTACCCCACTTTGAATATTGTTCCACTTCCTGCCTCAAGCCTCACCTCCCCAACTTCCCTCTCCACCCTGCAGCCAAAGGCCTAGTTCTAAAGTGCACAACGGACTGAGCCACTCATCTGCCACGGCCTCTGCAAGCCATGGGTCCAGCCATTTAGTCGTCCGTCAGATGGGCCCGGTGCATGTGCTAGACAATGGAAATGCTGTAAGGAAGAATTGGACAGAGATATGGTCCCTGTCCTCGTGTGGTGGACATTCTACTAAGGAGGGACAGATAGTGAGCAAATAATCCTACAAACTACATAAAAGTAGAAATATGGTCAAGTATAATCCAGGCCTGTGAGTATCTGTCTTGAGGTCTCTGAGCTGGTCTGAGACCCCGATGTTGGAGCTGAGGTTCCCAGTCCTTCATTCATTTACACGGGACCCTCTGGTATTCATCTTCCAAGACTGCATTAGGGGTCGCCTCCCGCTGCCCTTGGGCTCCCTCAGCGACCGCGCTGGCCCTATCACAGCACTGACCAGCATGCTGCTTGATAATTTTCCACTTTCACGCCCATATCGTCCCACTAGACTGTGAGAGCTTTGAAAGCAGAGTACCTTACCTTTCCATCCGATCAGCTCAATGTCGCTCAACACTGGCCGTGCCTGGGAATCATGTGGGGGAGCTTTGAACGCCTCCAGATTTCTAGGTCCCTCTCCCAAACAATTGAATGGAAATCTCTGAGGTCTTTAAGCACCCCCTCCCGCCTCCAGGTGGCTAATGAGTAGTGGGAGTTGAGGATTACAGGGACAGCCCCAGCATCTAGCTGGCACATAGCTTTTCGTAAAGAACTAAAGGGAAGTGACGTCCCATCCCCCTCCTGTTATCCACAACTGAATTCCCGTGTCAGGTACCCCTTTCTTCTAGGGCCCCTGACGAGGCCATATTGCACCGTAACAGGCTCGACCTCATCCATGGCATGATCATGGCTGCCGCTCTACTCTTGTTTATGTGCTTCATTCATTATTGTCTCTCTCTCGCACCAGAGCTCCAAGAGGGTGAGGCAAGTTTGATTTTTGCTTCATCATTGCATGAGCAATGAATGCCCAGCCTAGTTCCTGGCAGACACGAGGCACTCAACAATTATTCTGTAAATGTATGCATGAGCAAAATATCACAAAAGCATAGAGAATAGCGGGGTAGTAGTTGGAGTAGATCCAACCTTTTTTCCTCCTCCCCTTCCCCTCGTAGTCTCTTATTGAAACTCTCATGTGCCCTCATTACGTCCCCAGGCAATGATCCAGAAACATATAATACATTCTCATGTTTGTCTTCTCTGAAAAGTCCAAGGTCTGCTCAGAGCCAGGGAGGCATCCTAGGGTTCTTGTTTCTGACGAACTGAGAAAACTGGTTATGACCCTCACAGCTGGGATAGGTGATGTATTCTCCAAAAAAGCTCTATAGAAAGACAGTCCGAGAGGCCTTCAGCTCTTACCACATCCGTGCAGGTATGGGCAGACCCTCCCATGAAGAGAAATCATGGAAACTCTACATCCTGGTCCACAGTCGACCCTGAATTGGTCTCTTGGTGACCCTGGCTTTGGGTACCGCCTGAGCACACAAAGTGTTTAGAACGTGGGGCAAGAGTGGAGTGGACGGGAGAATCTGTGGGCTCTGGAATTGGGCACACCTGAGTTTATGAGCCCCCAGGATTGCCACTTCACCTCTTACAATTCTATTTTCTTAGGCGTGAAATGGGGATGATAATATACACTACACTCAGGTGTAGCACGAAGAATACATTATATGAGATGTAGAAGTTACCTAGCACGCTTGTGGAGGACAGTAACCACTCAGTACATATACTTTGCCTCCTGGTTTATGAAAGAACTGGATTAAATCCAATAGATGTTTACTGGGCCCTCCCTCTGTGCCAGGGGACCTGCTGAGCACAGGTGAGGCGTTCAACCAACCTTCTTTCCTTTCTTCTCTCTCTCTTCACTTCCCGCTACTCAGCATGTGGACTGAGGGCTTTGGTTGCCCTATGAAATGGCATGAGAAGGGCACTGGATCTTCTGGGGATGAAGAGCCGACCAGGGAAGGCATCCTTGAGGATGTGCTCTTTAGCTGCTGGTGGAGGTGAAGCGCATTCCAGGTGAGGGAACACATGGTAGTATACAGAGCAAAAATTGCCGAGATATTCTTCAGTTCCTTCCGCCAAGGCATGGTGGAGTCTAATTCCCCACCCTCTGAATCTGGCCCGGCCTGTGACTGGCTTTGACCAGTAGACGATAGAGCATGTTCTGAACCTGGCTTTTTTAGAAGTTCTACAGTTTCTGCTGCCAGACGCCTGGAATGCTGCATCCATGTGAAGAAGGAAGACCAGGTTAGCCTCCTGGAGGATGGGACATGCCACAACCAACAGCCTGCTCACTGCCAGCCACTGAGCAAGGAGGCCACTCTAGACCTGCTACCGAGGGAGCCTGGCCGAGCCCAATCCAGCACGAGCTGAAGAAATGCCACCGACCCAGAATCAGGAGCCCCCTAACTGGTCGCCATGTCAGGCCACTAAGCTTTGGGGTAGTTTGCTGTGTAGAATTAGGCAGGGAACGGATAGAGGACAGCATCTGCAAAAGCTCTGAGGTGGGAAGGAGCGTGGTGACTTCCAGAAACTGAAAGGACATCTGTGTGGGAGGTGGAGGAAAGCCAGGGGTTCCCAGGGCATCTAGCATCCTGAAGGCAAGACCGTACGGCTCACACCGATTTATTCGTTAGACTACTTGCATCGGAGCAGTTTTAGGAGAGGGATGAGCAGGCACAGATTTGTCGCCGGAGGCACAAAACTGAGTTATTTTCAAGATCATTTCAACAACAAGAATGTGGTGGGTGGTGGGTGAACTGTTCCCATAACCAGGAAATGGAATTTTCACAAAACCTTCTCTCCAGTGTTTCTGGTGGCTTCTGTTTTAAATCCAGAGGCGGCGGGAGAAATGCTTATGTGGCCGCTCTTGGGGTCGTGCAGTGTGTATATTGAGAAGCCCCTGGTGAAAGGAATAACAGGTTCATTGGACAGCCTTGTAAACCCCCTTAATAAATGTGTTAACCTGATCATCCCTGGTACCTCGTGGGCAGATGGTGGACAAGCCGACCAGGAAGGAGGTGTGTGAGCCTTTTAACAACACTGGTCCTCTCCAGTTTGACATTTCTTCATTTAAAAAACAGGAAGAAAGGATTGAAAAAGGTGCTTGCCTTCCAACGAGCCTAATTGCCTTGAAGGAATCAACACTGTAAAATTAAACTCTACCTCCCTCCATCTGTCTCTCTCTTAATTAGTCACAGACACTTGTACAGGTGTAAGGTGGGATGGAGCCTGGCTCCGGTGGAAATGGAGAGTCAAGGTAATAACCAGCTTTCAAAGCAAGTTGCACATCTGAGAGTCTCAGCAGGTGGCCTCCCACCTACCTTCTTTCCTTTGGGCCAAAGATATCTTAAGAAGGGGTTCCTACAGCTCATTCTCACTTGGTGATATTCTTGGGTCTCAGTGGATAGATTTCAACTGGTAAGCCAGGTGAAGCTTTCATCATTCCTCAGGTGTCCCTGCCTTTGGCCCAAGAATATGTTGAAGTGGTGTGATTAATCTTCCCATCACATTTCAAATAAAAGTCCAAATGATTTGCAATGGCCCCCAAGGTCTGCCTGACCTGGCCTCTGGCTATTTGTCCATTTTTGTCACTGCCACACTGATTATGAACCTATCACAGGCTGGATCCGTTTCCTGGGGCTCTGCCATAACTAAGTACCATGAACTGGATGGCTTAAAACAAAAGAAATGGATTCTTGGATTCTCCCCGAGTTCTGGAGGCCAGAAGTCTAAAATCAAAGCCTCAGCAGAGCCATGCTCCTTCTGCAGGCTCCAGAGAAGGATGTTTCCTTGTCTCTCCTGGCTTGTGGAGACTGCAGCCATCCTTGGCGTTCTGTGCCTTGTATTTGCATCACTCCAGGCTCGGCCTCTGGCTTCACATGACCAACCTCTTTGGGTGTATCTATGTGTCCCAATGTCTCTCTTCTTATAAGGATACCAGTCATCGGATTAGGACCCACATTCATCCAGTATGACCTCGTTGTAACTCCACGACATCTGCAAAGACCCTATATCCAAGTGTGGTCACATTCAGAGGTCCCAAGTGGAAACAGATTTGGGGGGGTACACAATTCAATTGCAGATTGCACAGCATTCCTTTCTGCTCCTGAACACACTGTTTCATCTCAGAGGCATTGGACCTTGTCCCTGCTCTCCTCTCTGCCAAATGCTCTTCTCTTTGGTTGCATATCTGGATTCTCCTGATGAGCCAATCAAAACAGAGCACCCCCCACCCTTCAACCCACCATGGCTCTCATCCCCTCTCCCTATTTTAAAATGCTCCTAGCTAGTATTATTATATGAAATTCTCTTTCTTGGTTACTTGTGTATTGACGGTCTCCTTTGACTAGAACATCAAGTCCGATCAGGATAGAAATCGAATCTACTCTGTCCACTACTGAACCCCCAACATTTATCCCAGTGCCGGGCACATAGTATGGGTACAATAATATGCATTGGATGAAGGAAAGAAAGCACATTCTCTACAATAGAAGTAACCAGGATGTTTCATCTTCCAATCATCTAGTCAGTGATAGCTAATTACATGGGTCAACTTGACAGGTCCATGGGGTGTACAGATTACATGTTACTTCTGGGTGTGTCTATAAAGATATTTCTGGATGAGGTGATTGTTTGAATCACTGGACTCAATAGATTACCCTCCCCAATGTAGGTGACATCATCCACTCCTTTGAGGTATTAAATTCAACAAAAAGCAGAGGAAAGAGGATGCATGTCCTGGCTGCCTGCCTGCTTGAGCTGGGACATCGGTCTTCTCTTGCCCTTGGACTTGAATTTACAACATCAGCTCCCCTGATTTTCAGGCCTTCAGACTCAGACTGAATTAGACCACCAGTTTTTCTGGGTTTCTAACTTATAAACAATCGATCATGAGATTTTCTCAGTTTCCATAATTGTATGAACCAATTCCCCATAATAAATCTCTCTCTCTCTCTCTACATATCTATCTATCTATCTATCTATATCTATATACATAACATACATACATATATAATGCTGTCCATAAAGTATCCAGCCATGTAATATGAAAAATAAAGACTTTTGTGGCTCAGTTTTTTCAGACAACACACACACATATTTATATATCTTATTATTCATATATATGAATATTCAAATAGGATATATATGTATTTATATTTTAAATATACACATGAAAGGAGATTTATTATGGGAAACTGGTTCAACCAAACCAATAGCATAGACCTATTATTTATATATGCTATATATGAATAGAAGTATATATATGTAATCTACCCTTGAACAACACATGGATTTGAACTACATGGAACCACTTATATATGGAGTTCTTTTCAATTGACTCACATAAATCAAATCCATGTTGTTCAAGGGTCAGTGCTACAGTTGGGAATCCACATATGTGGTAGGGTGACTATAATTATATTTGGGTTTTCAGCTGTGCAGGGGGTCAGCGTCCCTAACCCCCATGTTGTCCAAGGGTCAACTGGATATGCTATTGGTTTAGTTTCTCTGGAAAACCCAACTAAGACACAGTCCAAATCACAGATGTGTGAGTGACCTGTGCTTTACAGGGATACAAGAACAGAAGCCTGGGTTAAGTTCCTTTATTTTGGGGGCAGAAGAACAAGGCTGCTGCCCAGCTCCATATCTCTGGCTGAAAACTTGCAGAGGCATGAACATTCATTAGTGGTCCTAGCTCAGGGTAGGTAGCCTGAAGTTGAGTAAAGGTGGTAGAAATTGGTTAAGAGTCTGCTTGGGTAGAGCAGCAGGTTGAGTGTTGACATGCCTCCCTTGTAGCTCTCCCAATGGTAAACCTAATAAAAACTCACCTTTATCCAATGCGTGCTCTGTTCTAGACACTGGGCTAGGGAATTTACATTTGTTATACCCATTCATATGCTAACGAAGTAGATGTTATTACGGGTCTCATTTTATCAGTGGAGAAACGGAGGCCAGACACCTTTGGCAACTTGTCCAAGTGATGGAGTTAGGATTTGAACCCAGGATACCTGGCTGAATTCCAAGCATCCTGGAATTTATGAATGTGTAGCTGCAACACTCTCCATTTATTTCAGCACTTGCCTGTCTTATAGAAGACAGCCTTGTTTCCTTAGCAAGGGTATATCTGCAGATAATACCCCCCCAAAACTAAGGCAAAAAGACAGCGTGAGAATTATATAGAGAAACACTTTCTTGGTTCCCCATCTGAAAAGATCAGGGAGTGGGGTAGCCATGTAAAATATCATCTTTTTTCAAGAAGAAACATCAAAATGTCACAACAAAATATTTTTAAGATTTATTTTGTTTTTTGAGATGTGTGTATACCTGTGAGAAAGAGAGAGAGAAGGGGGAGGGCCCAGAGCAGTCTCCATAGTTGTGCATCATTAGTTGTGACATGGTTTCATTCCACATGGGTGGACGTGGGACTGCACGGAGCAGGAACTGAAGCGGGGGCCTCCCACATGGGAGGTGAGAACATTCTCTGCTGAACCACCCTGGTGGTTACCGGTTGCGCCACAGTTCAGCACATGGGTTTGCACGGGCCGGAGCCAGGAATCGAACCCCAGACCTCGTGACTATGAAGTAAGCATTCAACTGCTCAGCTATCCCGGCATCCCACACAGCAAAATATGTTTATCTTTTTCTTTCTTAAGGTGGGGCAGGAGAAGGGAGTTGGGGTGACATGAATCTCTGCCCGCCAGGTTTCTTCCAGGATTCTGGTTGGCTTCTGCATTGCAAGAGGTGCAAGTCTTGGCATCCTGTGAGGCATAATGGCATTGGCTGGAGTACTGGCCAGTCACCTACCGAAGGGTGGCCTCCCATGCCAGAGCTGAGTTGGATGAAAAGCTAGACGTTTCTCATAGAACTGAGAAGACAGGTTTCTTCATCACGGCTCCAGGCCAGACACTCTCTAAGGTGCTGAATATATTCACCTCATTTAGTCGCCCCCACCCCACCCCTCCCTGAGCCGATGAGGTAGATGTGGTTGCCAGGACTCTGTCACACTGATTCCCTCCCTGACAATGGAGCAGGACCACATTTTGAGATATTAACCAATATTTCTTTTCCTTGGGCTTCCACTGTTCCCTCCCTACCCCTCAGAGATCAGTGATCACCGTCAATGATGACAAAGCCAAAGATTTGGTTTTGAATCCTACATTGGGCATTGGGCTTCTTTCAGCCATAGTAGAATCTTGAAGGGCAAGACTTCAGTATAAGATTTGTAAATGATGTGAGATGAAGAGGGATCGATGAGGTCGAGAACTTGAAGGGTTCAGGTTTGTACAGTATACAACAGTTTGGGAGAATGCATACTTAATTTTGTGGCTGCAAAGTCTTCTTTCCAGTATGTAGGAAGATCATGAACTTTGAGAGCTAATGGTTCTGAGTTCAAATCCCAACTCTTCCACTTGTAAGCTGGAGACCTTGAGCAAGTTACCTAAGTTCTCCAAGCTTCCCTGATAAAATTGAAAATAAAATAACAGTGCTTATGTGGCAGCAGCCCAAGGATACTGAGGGCAATTATGTAAAGTACCTGATACAATGTAAAGTACCAATGTCCTTGCCTTATAATAGGTATTCAGTAGATAGTAGCTGCTATTACTGTCATTGCCAGAAAATACAAAGAATATAAAATGAGAATAATAAGATCTGCTTTGTAGAGTGCAGTGAAGTAAATGAGACAAGGTATGCAAAGGCACAAACCATTATGTATGGTGTACAGAACTCCTTAAATGTACACCCTGACCTGAGAAGATGCAAAAAACTGCTTGTACCTGCCTCCCCGATCTCTTCTACCTTTTTTCTTGGGCTCACAACTACTCAGCTCCAAAGTAGATTCCCCCAGTCTTCTTAGAAGCTCCATTTGGCTATGGGGCTAAATCACTCACCAATGGAAAGTTAGGCAAAGTAATGTGTCTAATCTTCACTTCACTTTACTTGCTTTAAGGGAAAGACATTGCCCTCAGTGTCTGCTCTGCCCTCTTCTCATAGGCTATGCCAATAAGCAACTATAACAACGACAAAGAGGATAATATGGTAGAGGGAGGTAGAGCAACAATGCAGAAGAAATCTGGGTCCCTAAGCTGACCTGGAGCTGACCTGCCCCACCAACCTGGACCCTTGGGGGATATTACAAATGACAGAAAAGGGCTTCTTTCTTTTAGGCCACTGTGTTTGTGGGGCCTTTTGGTACAGTTGGACACTATTTAACTTTTATTTCTATAGGACTGTTTTCTGGGTCTCTATGTCTTTCTTTTCTCCTTCACAAGCTGAATTAAAAAGGAAATGGGGAGGGGCATCGTTTGTGTTCTCTCTTCTTTTGAAATATATGCTATAAAGCTGTGCAGGTATTTGAGGCTAACTCGGCAGGCAGAAACAAGAAAGGCAGAAAAAAAGTCTAGCTTCCTAGGCAGGAGAGGGCTGGGGAGGAGATGGGAAGATTGGTCTTTTATGGCGACTTAGCCCCATTTCGCCTGATTGTGGGCCTTGCTGTAGAGACACAAGTAGGGAAAATCACATTTGAATCAGGCTTGTAAGAAAGCTCTTGGGGTCCCATATCTTTCCTAGAGCCATGTCTCTCTAAAAGAGACAGTTGGTAAGGGAAGTCCTGGAGCCTGGCCCTCTTTGGTCTGAACCCTGAGGGCTTCCAACAGGAGGTGTTACTGCCTTTGCTGGCGAGGATTCTGAAACTGCACCTGGCTAGAACTTTGCATCTAAGCTGTCCAGGATGTGCCATGAGCCCCTCTGTTGTGGTTGCCAATGTCTTATTTCTGACAGCCCCCTGAAATCTTAGGCCCTTTACCTCTTCCCTCAGGCAGTCTTGCGATGTCATCACTTTCTGAAAGGTTGTTGAACAGAGGTGGACAAGTCATGCTCCAGCCATGGCTGACCACAGAGCCCTGTATGGAAACTGTATAACGTGCTCACTGTGCCCTGTATGCATCCTGCATTGCTGCTCCATAGATGGAGATATTTCTTTCTAGCAATTCATTGTGTGGTTTGTCTTCTGGTCAGTTTCCCAGGTGATGACATTTTATGCAACTGGTGGCTTTATTAAATGATCAAATAAAGGTTAACTATCCTATGTGCCTCCTTCTAATTCGTTGTAGCAAAGGACCAACTCAAGGTAGGCAATTGTAAGATCTAGGACCCTATGTTAGATTAATGCACAAATGACCTCAATTCTTCTCCCATCCCTGTATCTACTCCTTTCATGTGGCTTTGAAGGTCATCCCCAGAAAGGAGAAGCTGGTTTCCCCATCCCTGGATTCTGAGTTCATCCATGTGAATAAGGAATGCATGCAGACATGACAGGGACAGCAGTATGAGAATGGGCTTGCTGGCTTGTGGTGGCTCCCTCGCACCTCTGCCATCATCATGGGAACATGTCTGGGTTATCCTCTCTGAGGATGAAAGACATCTGGAGCAGCATCAAGTCACCTCAGTCACCGCAGCCAACACCAGTCTAGATTAGCCCATGCCGGGCCACCTCCGCAGCACATGGGCAGACTCTCCTGAGACTAAAAGAACCCCCCACCACAGTGTAAATTGCTGGCACATAGACTCCTGATCTCAATAAATGCCGAGCTACATAACTTATAAGCCATGAGATTCGAGGTCATTTGTTACACAGCATTATTATGGTGGAACTTGATCACTGATGTAAATCCCAATCATTCACTCACTCTACGTTTACAAAGAACACCCATTTTCAAGTGGGAGGGGGATCAACTACTCCCTTATTTTTAATTCATGTGGTTTAAATGGCATACCCCTTCTCTCCTGTACCCCAGTGACTACAAACAATCGCTCTCATTGCTCTCACTGCAACGATTTGTTTAGAGGTGGGCATGTGACAAGACAAGCCAATCAGAGCCAAGCCCAGGACCTTTGCTTATAGTGAGAGAGGATTAATGGGATCAGTCACTGAAATCTCTCATGTTATAGGAAAGGCACCTGAAGCTGTGGGCTCAAGGACACCCAACCAGGTAGGTCTTAGAATACAATTCTCCTGACTTCTACCTGGTTGATTTTTCTGCTACACCCCAGTGCCTCGTCAGCAAAGAAAACAGGATGTCAAGCTTCATTAATAATTTATCAGTAAGGTGCATGCTGAGTGTCTACAGGGCACCGTGGCTGCCATGCTAGGTGCTGGGGAAGTTTGAAATGAATGGGATCCAGCTGGCTCATCCAAAGAGGGACGGACCTTCAAACCAGTCAAATGCTTGTTGCAATCTTGCTGCAGTGGAATTTTCTGCTAAGCAAAGAATCTCTTCCCCTGACTCACTTGACATCCTATGGGCACCCAAGGAAGCTCATCAAAACTGTGGAGCTGGGGGATGCTGGGATAGCTCCATGGTTGAGTGCTTGCCTCCTAATCGCAAGGTCCGGGGTTCGAATCCTGGCCCCAGCCTGTGCAACCCCGTATGCTGAACTGTGGTGCAGCTGGTAGCTACCAGGATGGGTCAGAGGTGAAGCTTCCTGCCTCCCATAGAGAAGGCCTCTTGTTTGGTTCCTGCCCTGCACGGCCCCACATCCACCTGTGTGGAATGAAACCATGTCACAACTAATGATGTACAACTATGGAGACTGCTCTGGGCCCTCCCCCTTCTCTCTCTCCTTCTCTCAAACAATAAAATCAATCTGATAAATTGCAGGGCTAGCTGTGTACTTTTCAAAGGAAGCTGAACTCAGGCGCTGGTGGGATTTGATTTTGATTGTTTTAAAAAATCACTTCCCTCTCCTCTATCTGATCTGTACCCTACTGCTCACCAGCCAGCCAATAACCCAAATCAGAGAACAGCAAAGGCCTGAATTTCATGAAGAAATGCTTTAAGGCTGCTTTTAGGTGGGGTCCCCCCTAGGATGTGTGCACGGCCACAGAACTGGAACCCCAATTACACCTTGACTCTTGCCTTGCGCCATCTGTAGCATCTCTCAGATGAGTGTTTATCACTGAGCTACATTCATTTTCCCAGAAGAAAAGAAAGCTAGAGTTTATTGACTAGGATGTACTGTGCCCCACACACTGTTTCAGCCGTGTCTCTGACATTACCTCATTTAACCCCTCTTAAAGATAGATGATAAAGGCAGTATCATTTTCCCCCATGTGACAGATGAGAACGAAAGCCCAGAGATACTGAGTAATTTCACTGCCAAATTCCTGTGCCATAGCCGGGAAATGGCAAAAAGGGCACCAAAGGCAACACTGTCCACCTCCAAAGTCCTTATTTCCCAGCTATTGTCCCAGCTCAACCCCCAAATAAGAAAACAGCTTCATTTCAACAAACAACAGAAATACCCATGTTCAGAGGAATGCTGGCATGTGAAATCAGTGTTCTAGAGCAAATAGTGTTTGCATCTAGGATTAGGCCTTACAAAAAGGTAGGTCCACCTTCAGTGTGCATAGAATTACCCAGAAGGTACATTTAAAAAATGACTGAAAAAAAAATGTGGGGGTCAGTCCCACATCCAATGGTCCTAGTTCCTTAGGAGTGGGTGGGCTTAAGATTTAGACTTGGAAGAAGCCACTCCAGGAATTTAGGGTCAAATCTTTAAGCCATTCTTTGAAATTGGGGTCATGTGATGTAGTCGTCCTGTGTGGCTTTGAGCAACATCATTTATCTCACAGGGATTCGGTTCCCTTATCTGTAAAAGCCAGAGGGCTGAGTGAAGTATCTTTTCTTCATTGAAGGGTGTTCATTGCATTGTCTCACTAGGTTACTTTCCCAAACTCCACAAAGGGTGGGTAGTATCATGGCCTCAAGTTTGGAAATGTAGGAATAGATGTGCTGAGCATGTGTATAGATTGCCCAACAGCACACAGCCTGATGAAACCACAGTACTATGCTGGCCATTTCCCCCAAGTTCAAGGTGCCAATGTGGCAGTGGACTAAGGGATAGGTCAGGTTCAAAGACTCATTTCGATTAGTAGGAGCGTCCACTGGGCTTGAGGTGGTGGTGATTTTTTGTGGAGGGTTTTAAACAAACATGCCAGGAGTTCCCACTCAGGGTTGGGCCAGAGTGGATCAACCGGAGTGACCGATAGGCACGGGAAACAGCAGGGAGGAACCAGTGAGTAGTTCTAATAGGTATGATCTGTTTGCCATTTCCAGGCTGGATAGATGACAGTTCCCCACCAAAGTGAGGTCCGGTCAGTGGAGTAAAAGCAGGACAGCTGTAGCTTTAGGGATGTTGTTCTCTCTCCTTCGCGGCTACCTCCTCTTATCCTCCCTCCCAGGTGACACCTACCCCTCTGTGTACTTCTCCACCCAAGCCCTCTGTTCCCAAAGTGAGTTCCCAGCCAGCAGTCACGTGACTGGACATTAAGATATTAGCTGACGTTCCTGAAGAGCAAAGCGGTCAGAGGTAAAGCATTTGGAAAATGATAGCTTCTCCAGAGCGTAGCAGTTTTTGTTACCATGAGATTGTTCAGAGTCTTTCATTTGCTCGCCTGATAATAACAGTCCAAATAATCAGGGACCACCTCCCTGTATTTATCGCTTTCTGTGTGCCAGGCCCTGTGACATGTCTTGTACATGGTATGTCATCTCACTCTGACAGCCACCTAGGAGGTAGGTGATAAGGCTTGTCTCCATTTTGTAGATCAGAAAACAGAGGCTCAGACTGGCTGAGTGACTTGCTGAAGGTACTAAAGATGGTAAATGGGAGGGGGGGCTGCAACTGGAACCCCGGCGTGTGGGAGGTGGGGGTCATGCAACCTCCCCCCACCCCCACAACCTTGTTATCGTGTCTCAGGGCGGCTCAGTCTACAGGGTGAGATCAGAGACCCCTGCTGAACTTGGCTTGGCCCTCCCTGGACCCTTTTTCTCTTCCCCTGACAAGGCAGGATAAATAAAGGTGCACTTAGCAGAACAGGTGAAATGAGCCCCATTTGAGCAGAAAAATGCTTCCTAGCCCTGTCGTTGACCTGGCCTGAAATGTTTTCTAAATGCAGCAGGCGACAGCAGGCTGCACGGACAGGGGTGCTGACTGCCTCCAAATGCTGTCACGGGAATCATAATAGCTTTGTTTTTCACAGGAGAGGAAAGAGAAGTTTATGCCTCAAATTAGTAGGTCTGTCATGTTCCAAATTGCGTGCATTTCTAAAAATGGGTGTTGACATGTGAACAGTGATTATCTAAAGCAAGACCCAAAGCCCTGCCTCTGTCTCAAGGCACACCAACTGGGGTCGTCAGGGGATTATTGTTAGACAGATGGATCTAAAGTTCCCTCCCCCAGTACGAGAATACAGGCTGGCCCCTTACCGGCCCCTGCCCACAAGATCTCAGGTCAGCCCCCTCCCTCGTCCCCATCTTCAGAACCCTCAGAAAGACACCTAGAGACCTAATCAAAAGGTCTTGGTGTCCCAGCAAGACTTCTCTACTGTGGTGGTTTTCAAAGAGGAGCAACATCCGTAGCACCTGGGAACCTGTTAGCCATTCAGCCCATCAGAGCCCCCACCTGAGGCCTGGTGAATGACAAGCTCTGGTGTGAGGCCTGGGAATCTGGGTTTTAACCCGCCCTCTCCCCCCGGGGATGCTGACACAAGTGCAAGTAGCTCAACTGTGAGTTCAATGCTGCCCCCTACCCTCATCTAGTTTCCAGTTGGAAACCAGCACGCCTTCTGGAAAATGCAAAAATGGGCACGCTAGCATCCTGCCCAGAGCCTGGCAATATCTTCAAATCTGCCCCAGTCCAAGGTCCCTCAAGAGTTCTCCCTCTACCCTCTGGGGTCAGCTACCTTCTCCCCCACCATCAATCCAGCAAAGCACCAGGAGTGGAGAACCAAGAGAACCAAGTCGTCCGTCACACTGCCGTGGGAAGGGACTTAGGAATCAGAGTTGGGCAGACATGAGTTCCGAGCACAGCTCGACCTAGCTCAGCCAAGCGAGACATCCTCACTGAGACAACCACGACCTCATCTGTAAAAGGGAATGACCACGCCCACACCGCCGGGTCACTGGACAACGAAATGGTAACATGATGTAGTGGGCCCAGCACTCTGCCTGACACACAGTAGGGAGGTGACACATTGCAGCTCCTTCCTGGTCCAGCCCTCCAGCTCGTATCATAGACTCAAGTTGGCCAACTCCCTAACTTCTGACGTCACCGCGGGAAAGCTGAAAATAGCGCCCTGTGCCCTAGAAGCCTAACCGTTCCCCAGGCCCTGGGTGGATTCCCTGCGGCTGCTGATTTGTGCTTCATCAGTTGTCTTCTGGCTCCTGCCTTCACAGACCAGGTGGGTCACCATTTCTGCCTGCGCAGCTTTCTGAGAAAAAAGGCCACATTTCCTGGAGGTCTTACCTGGGCCGGTTTCTGAGAGTGACATTTTGCTGCAGGCAACGGATATCAGGCAGCAGGAGTAGAGATGCTTCGATGATAGCCTGGAGCACAGACACATCACGCCAGGCCCACACGCACGCACATACGCAACATCTACACACGGGAACTTAGACGGACGGCAGGTCCCCCCCACGCGGACACACGTGTGCACGGGGTCGTACAACACAGACACTGGAACCCGCTGGGCCTCCACCGAGTAGTGTCAAATCCGACAAGACCTGGACAAATGAGCTAGGAAAAAAAAAGCCGTACGGTACCTTTCGGTGACTTTAGCGTCGCCACTCCCCAGTCACTATCAGAACTTCCTAAAAAAATAATAATCGAGAGATGCTGATGTGCTTCTTGAACACCCAGGTGCTGCTGGGGCCACCCGCTGTAGCCTCCAACGGGGGTAGGCCTGAGGGGACCCCGGGGACCCAAGGCAAGGGACCTAATGTGCAATGTGCACGCCTCTGTCTGCCAGGCTGCGAAGCAGTTTCAAGTCAACGCCCAGCACGGATTGAAAGAGGTTCCCGGAAAAAAAACCTCTGAGACGTTTCAGCAACAGAGAGGGAGAGAGAATTCTTGAGCAGGGACTAGCTCTACATTTCAAACCTCTGAGAAAGGAAAATTCGGTTACACAAGGTCACTTTGGCTAATGACAAGACTGTGGACAAGAGATAAATTCTGATCCAGTTCATTCCTCTCCTGAAAGGGGTGGGGTGGGTCCATTATTAGCTCCAAATTCAAGGTCAAAACACACGCTTTGAGCTGCAACTTTAAATGCTGGGTGGCAGGCCCCCTGGGGTAAGGACTGCTCTAGCACATAGTCCATGTTTGAAAAATAGTACTGAATGAATGAACAAGTTCAAGTTTCTCCATAGAATCGCCTTTCCAAAGGGATGGAAATTTCCCTAAAAGCTAAGCTAGTTGAGAATCCCACAATGCCTGGAGTTTGGGTTGTAAATCAGTTTTCCCAAATTAAATTCCACTTCAGATATACGGAATGAGCCCTGGGGGCCCCTCATATTATTAGCAGAACCCCATGGGAACCTCTTTCATAGCGTAAGAATGATTATGGCCACACGCCTTCCTCCTGTCCTTGGCTGGCCTTCCCTGTAAGATTAGGTTTTACTCAAGGCGGGGCGAAGCTGCCCAGCGTCTACACAGCACCCTCTGCTCATTGGCTACAGCCCTGACCAATCAGCATGCGCGACCAGCTCCCCTTGCCTTTCATAGGAATCTACCTGGAAAGACCTCCACATTTGCACACAATTTCCAGAGTTGTGACAAGCTGCCAGCTGCGTGGAGACGTAAGAAACAGTCTGTGATCTCAATGATTACAGAGCACAGATCCGGCCCCATTTAAACGTTTCTGGTTGGCCTCTCAGGCATGCCAAAGAATGCTCAAATTGCCACCTTCCCCCTGTGGATATGAATTCTACATCCTCATCACTCACAACAGAGAGGAAATTGGACTGACAGGAGAGTGACAAAGTTCAAATGAACCGGGGCCCACCCAGGGTGACTTGATGTTTCTTCTCCCTCTGAGCCAAACTCGTTGACATCTGGACACACTCATGTGACATCTTCCTGTGTGGGTAGAAACAAGCCTGACCGAGTCACTGAGTCACTGACCCCAAGGAAAACGTTTCAGCCCCAGTCATACCCATCAGTGTTTGCCTGGAAGGCAGCAACCACACTGTGGTCCCCTCTGTCCCCTCTACCTAAGACAGGACTTAGCTCTGGCAAGCCCTTAACAACTTTTGTTTCATGAATCCATTGCTAGTGGGGCACTTAATTAAATGGCTACACAGGCTACCACAAATGTAGTTAAGGTTTCACTATGCACTTAGTGACAATAGTGGGTATTAGACCAATATGTGTTGGGTGAAAACTTATTTTTAAAAAAGGATGGGCCTAAGGCATTGAGAGGAAGGGAACATGAGGGAACTGCCAACGCCATCCTGGGCCGCAGGTTGGACATGCCTGATCTAGAGGCTATGTGGTCAGGGATTTAACACTCAGGTACCCAGAGGAAAAACTAGACTTGGGATCAACGGGAGACAAAGGCCAATGTGGGGGCAATTTTCTGTTTGCAAAGCCCACTGGGAATTACATAAAAAGGTGGTCTCTTTCCAGTCCTGGAACCATGAGCCACTCCTCTCTGAACCATCAGGTGTCCCTTGGGGAGATTTTCACAAATACCTCTTGTCTTATAAACAATGGCTTATGAGAAACCATAAGTGGGTTCTCACCTGGTGACCACCTCTCACATGGGTGGCCCAGGTCGGAGAACTTGTGTGCCCAGCTGAATATTCAGGTGACATCTTGGCTCAATCTATCACATGACACATTTCTTGACTTCAGTCTTGGTGGAAAATATTTCTGAAATGTTTGAACCCACATGTCTGACTTAGGAGAGTTCATTCATGGAAACAGAATCTGTCTTTGATAGAATGTAGTCCCATTCATCTGGGCGTGGATCTCTGTTGTCAAGATGATAGATGGGGGCGAGCGAGTGAAGGGGCTTGGGCTGCCTCTTTGCTGGTCCCTAGGACAGCTCAGAAAAGGTATCAGCTATTTGCTTATTTGCTCGTTTGTTTTATGAGATTCCCAAACTGAGTTTGCATTCCTGCTTGTCTTTCCCATCCAACCTGAGTGAAAGCTAGGAATCTAGCTCTCTATTTCCTTCCAAATGAAAGCCAGGCAATTGCATGTTCATCAAGGTACCAGTGTATCTTGGAGGTTCAAGGGAAAATATGACCCACAAGCAACTCTGGTCTGGAGATTTTCATATGGGGCAGAATTCACTGAGGACTGAGTCAAGACCAGGGTAAGCACTTTCAGTGGACTGTATCATTGAATCTTTCCAACGAGCCATTAGCTGGGTACTTTTATTATCTCCATCTCACAGATGGGGAAACTGAGACCCAAGGAGGTGAAGTAACATCTGAAATCACTTGATAAATGTCTGAGCTAGGTTCCTGCTATCTTGCCCATCACCTCATGCTCCTGACTTGATGTGGTGTCAGTCACTGGTTTTACAAATAGGTATTGAGAGCATTTATTAAATCCCCCACGCAGTGCTAGAGGTGGGGGATACATTGATAAACGGGATGGGCTTGGTTCATGCCTCCATGGGACCTATAATTAAGAAACACCAGATTAAATGTTTGAGGAATGAATGAATGAAACAAATGTTAAGTCAATCCCATCTCTCATTCTTGTACAGTCCAATGAGGTTTGGCCTCTGACATTTCCTTAGCTATGCTAATCTTTTGCCAATGGCTGGACATTAAACTTCTTGGGAACAGAGAACATTCTGTTGTCACATGCTATATATAAGCAGATGTCACATGCCCAAATTCTTGAACTGTCGAAAGTGCTCCCTTTAAACATGAGTGAGTGTGATTTCAACAAGCAAACTGAACTAAACTAATTAAACTAAAATAAACTAAAATAAAAATAATAGGAACAACCAACAGTTACTATCCTTTTCTCCCCAAAGTTGGACATGAATGAATGGGACATTTTAATGGCCCACAGGTATTCTAGTAACTGGAAAGAGTGGAATTGTTTAATTTTCTAATTTTAAAATTAGAATGGAGTTTAGAGACCATATAATTCAGCTTCCTTGTTTTTCACATGGAGAAACTGGGATTAGAGTTTCTATGACCAGCCCAAACCCACCTGATACTCTGGATCTGAAAGCCGTCCAGAGAAATTTACCTTCCAGAGGTCTTTCTACACCTGGCCATTAACCCGAAGAGCTGTCCAAACCTCCCCTTATTGACCCCATTGACGATTTTAGAAAACGAGTCTGGTTATCAGAGGTCTTCAAGCTTTCCACAGCAACGCATTTTTGAAACAACTTCTCTCCTGGGTGGCATTGATTTCATGAATGAAGTGCATTTCCTCATCCACATGATGGTCACATTAAGCCTTAATAAAGAACGCTTGAGAGAATGTTTATTCTGGGATTTGCATGTCATTTATGCAGGCAGACACTGGGGCGCCTTCCTGAACCTCCTTTCCCTAGAGAGTCACAAGACCATCTGCGATGCAGAAGAAGCCTGTGAACTCCCACGACAGTGAGAGCAGAAGGATGGGAAAGAAGAGGTGCAGGTCAACCACATCTAGGATGGGGGAGTGCTCCCCAAGTGAGATCGTTCAGAGTTTTTAGAAGATATAGGGGTGCTCCCTTCCTACTAAGCTATTCTTTGATTCTTTTCATATCAAGGTCATCCATTCATTCAACAAACATTTCAGGAGTTCCTCCTTCATGGAAGAAAGGGTTACTCAAGGAGTGTCAAATACATTTTCATCCTGCAAATTTAATTCCATGTGCACTGCGGACATTTGCTACGTGGAGGGTCCTGCAGAAATGCTGGAAAGGATCACAGAACTCTGTGAAAATATCCCTCCATTATTTACCCAAGGAGCTACTGGGTTTGGAGGGGTGATGAGACACTGGGCCTAAGGTGAACAAAGGAGTTGCTTAGGGTACTGGGGCTAGTTCAAAAGAAAAAAAGAGACTGATTTTTTTTTCCAGTTCCAAAAGAAGAATCAAATATAACAGCAGATGCTATTTATTACCTAAATACAAAGAAGGCTCAGAAAGGGAGGCAGGCCACCCAATAGTGTATGAAGGCTCCACAGTGATATCAGCACAGGTGCCCTGACTCTTTCTCTCCTGGGCAGCAGCCCTCGTTCCTCCTAGGAGTATCTGAGTGTAGTTGAACATGCTTCAGATGCATATGCTAGGCAAGCATGCAATATGGAACAGAGGAATCGGTGGTCATGGGATGCAGATGAGGGTGGAGTTCATTGTAGACGTTCAAAATCAAACACGGAGGATGGGTTTGTAAGGGCTCGTGAAGCTTTCGATTTAGAAAAGCTGTCTGTGTCAGCCTGTACTACTCGTGTCCTTGGTATTATAAACGGGACTCAAGCCCTCTTGGAATGAGTCTATCTGGATATGTGAGGAGATCGGGCAACATGAATTCCTAAAGACAGACTTCTGGTTCAAATCCTTACTTACTAAGCCCCTCATATGTGCCCAGCTCATTGCTGGGCACAGATATGGTTGTTTTATGAATCTGATGTTTGTAGATCTTGTCTACTACAAGCATCATATGCACGTGACAGTGTCTGTGCTTTGGTTTCTGGCGTGAGTTTATAACGAAATTAGGGTATTTCATACTGGAATCAATCAGCAAATGTCTCCCACTCTATCTCTAATGAGGGGCAAAGAAAAGAGGATGAGAAGCTGATAATAAGAGAAAACCCATGGTCTGAGGGTCTTCTGCCTGCCCAAAGTCTGACTTTGCTGTAGCTGTAGCTTTCATCCAACAGAACTTTGCTGCGAGCACATTGTTCAGAAGCCTGGGTCATGTTCACGTTCTCACATGGATGAGTGGGGGGAAGGACTGCAGGAGAGCCAGGGCTGTGGGAAGGTGGTGGCAGGAGCGTAGGCTCTGGAGTGACAAAAGCAAGGGTTCAAGCCTCAGCTCTGTCGTCCACGCCCACAGGTTGCCTGATTTGGAATGAGTTAAATTTGCTTCTTTGAGTCTCAGTTTCCTAATCTGAAAATTGGGACAAGTGTGCTTTCCTCTTGGGGTCACTGTGAGAAAATGAGACAGTGTCCCATGCAATGTCTCACCCTTGGGTAAGAATTCCAGGTTGCTCACCTCCGTAAGTACTTACATCCTAGAGAGCAGAAGCTCCCTGGGACAGGAATGGTATGCTTATTGATGTCTCAGAGATAGGGTGACTAGGTGGATGGTGAGTGTCAGCCACGAAAGGGCAAGGCATTCTGACACTGAGTGTCCTGGACTCCATGTCTGGGTTCCCCGAGGATGCGCCAGGGCAAATGGCGGATAATGATGGAGCCAGGGTGTCAGGGGGGCCAAATGAGCATATAGGCCCATCTCTCCAGAAGACAGCCCCCATATGGGCCCCTTGCCCACCCACTCTTCTCACATACCCAGGTAGGGCTTTATCTGGGTCAGAGAGAAAGCTGCTGAGAAGCTCTGGAGCTAAGGAAACTGTATCCCATTAGAGAGACCCAGGATGGGATGGATGGATGGATGGATGGATGGATGATAGATAGATAGATAGATAGATAGATGATAGATAGATAGATAGATAGATAGATAGATAGATAGATATAGATGATAGATAATAGATAGGTGATAGACAGATTGATAGATAATAGGTGATGATAGATAATAAATACATAGATAGATAATAGGCGACGATGATGATAGGTAGATAGATGATAGAGATAAATAGATAGATGTTAGATAGACAGATAGATAGACAGACAGATAGACAGACAGATAGATGATAGAGATAAATAGGTGATAGATACATAAATAGATACATAGATAATAGATTATAAATAAATGATAGATATAGAGAGATAATAGGTGATAAAAAAACAGAAGAGAAATGGAGATAGACAAATTTTGAGAGATAAAGAAAGGGAAAGAGAGATTATAAAAATAGAAAAAGGAGAAGAAAGCAAGTTGGAGAGAGAGCAATTTGGAAGGAACAGAAAAGTATAGAGAGAGGAAAACACAACAGCACTTACCGACAGCCTTGAGGGACGCGTACTTGTTGAGCTCTTTGCCCGGCGGCTGCTGTTCATAGGGGTTGGAGATCTGGCCCAGGTTGGGGTACGAGTGTGGGTGGCCCATCTGCTGCAGCAAAGGTGAGGTGGGCATGGCATTGTTCATCTGCGTGGTGTCTGGAAGTGAAGACACAGAGGGACATGGTCACAGACAGTGTAGGACCTTCTGGCCGCCCCCACCATTGCTCCATCCATCGAAACCACAACTCCTTTGGGGACATGAGAGGAAGAAGAGTAGAGGTTGTGTGGACACATCAGTGACTACTGAACACTCATTCTTTACCGGAGAGCAGCAAAGGACATGTGGGTAAAGGGTGTGCCCAGCACCTCCCCACCTCCTCTCTAAATTAGCACAAGGTCCTATCATCATAGGGACTATTTTTGTTATCAAAGCAACGGATATATGAGAAGATGATCAGCTTCAGTAATGGGCAAGGGGATACAAGTCAGAACAACAATGCGAACCTATTCCTGCTAAGAGAGTGGAGGAAATTAAAAGGATTGAGAAACACCAATACTGGCAAAGATGTTGGGAACTGGGCAGTCTCATAAATTTATGGTGAGTGTGTGATTTGTTGTCTTTGCAGAAAGGAATCTGGGAGTGTAGATTGCAATTTAAAGTGCATGCATATGTTGACCAAATAAGACCATGTCTAGAGACTGAGCCTTCAGAAATAGAAGCAACAGAATGTAAGGATATTTGTTCAGAGATATTCTTTGCACCATTATTTGTAAAGTCAAAAAAAGAAACCTATGCACAGATACAATCTGAACCTCTTCCATTATGAGAATTCTTTTCTAATTTTATCATTCATTTCCTTTATTTCATTACTTTTCTCTTATTCACTGTTTAAATTTGTCTAATAATTGATGTATACCAAATATACACAACATATACATATAAGTTATTAACCCACCACTCAACTTGGGAACTAGAACATAATCCATGCTCACAAAATTCTTCAATAAATTATTGTACATCCATATTATGTACATAATATATACATATGATGAAATGTCATCAGCTGTGAGAAAATAAATGTTAAAAATCAGTTAATTATACCTGTCACACTGGATTTACGAAGGCAGTCCGAAAAGTGTGCAGTCATGTAATATGAAAAATAGAGGCATTTATGGCTGAATTTTTTCCAGACAGCCCCCGTATATTGTTAAAATATAAAAAAGAAAACATAAAAAAAGAAACCATCAAAGCAAATAATACAGCATTTTTGTTAATGAAAAGGAAATTGATGCATATTTTTGTGTGTTAGGGTTTTCAAAGATAGAAAAAATATGTAAAAACAGAAACAAAATGCTGGCTACTTAGGGGGAATGAGATTCTTGGGGAGAGAATTTCAAGAAGGTTTCTCTGAGGAAATGTTCTCTGAGTTGAGACCTGGAGTTCTAGATATCAGTTAAGTGTGGTGGAAGGAGGAAGGGGCTGGGGAGGGGGTACCAGGCACAGAAAATGTCATGAAGTTGGAGGGGACACTGCATTGTCACAAACAAAGAACGCTCCCTGGCCTCTAGCCATGCATGGCTGGAGAGCAGAGGGTGAGGGACATGGGACAAGGTGGGGGGACTGGCTAGCAGGATCCAGGAGACCATGTCTTCATCTCCACCCTGTGAGTAATGGGATGGATGGACAGGAGGCAAGAGTGAAATGGAAGAGAGGAGTCTAGGTGACATCATTACGGCTCCATTTCAGGCAGGAAATACAGGGTCTCTCCAACTTCACGAAGCATGTGTGCAGATCTAGACACACTTGGCATTGGCTGCTGGGTTGCCACAAACCCCACACACACATGTACCCATTTTCAGACACCCCTAGTATCTGGAGAATTGCTCTCTAGGCTGATGGGAGCCACCACCCAAGGCTTAAGGCTTTCGTGGACCTTGCCTTCACCACCTGAGATGCTTGGCAACCAATGCCCGGCCAACACAAGGTACCGAGACCAGCCCCTTGCAGCGAGGTGGAGATGGTTTATGGAGCAATCGATACTGCAGAGCTTCCATGGATTGGGACAAGTTTAGGGCAGGAGTTGGTGATTTCTTCTGTAAAGGGCCAGATTATAAATAATCTAGACTTTGCCACCCATGCAGTGGCACCTACTCAACTCTGCCTTCTAGCAAGAAAGCAGCTGTAGACGTTATATAAAGGATGTGTATGGCTGTGTGTCCATAAAACTTTATTCACAAAAACAGGTGGCAGCTGGTTTTGGTCCAAGTGCTGTAGTTTGACGATCCCTTGTCTAGACTTTATCCAAGCCTGAGATCCTTGTGTGTGGCTCCTTTATCTTTACTATTTTGTTGTCCTTACAACCTTAGGTGTGTATGTGCATTATCTGAAGAACTCTCCCTGGAGTCTCAAGCATCTGAACCCCTCTCTCAAGCACTGTTTCTAGGCAATTCAACCCATGACATGCATGTGATATGTTGGGCTTCAGAAATGAATGAACCCAAATGGAAAGAGGTAGGGATCGCACAGCTGAGATGCAGAGATAATGAGAGTATTTTTATCACTGCACATGCAGGGGCCATCGCCCA
The DNA here is from genome assembly GCA_004027555.1 of Craseonycteris thonglongyai. Taxonomy (NCBI): domain Eukaryota; kingdom Metazoa; phylum Chordata; class Mammalia; order Chiroptera; family Craseonycteridae; genus Craseonycteris; species Craseonycteris thonglongyai. Next base: position 57,220 of record PVKE010002195.1, read on the forward strand.
AGCCCAACTGTCTAATGGAAATGTCACTAAACATAAGCCAAGTGAGCCAGCCTGTGGCCAGCATCTGAGGAGGCAGGCAGATCCTTCTGCCATGATAGCTTTTTGGCTAAGATTCAGCTGGGCCAGGGGAGGCTGAAGTCTAATGAAGTAATGGCACAAAGGTATGGCATAGGGTACAGCTTTCGTGGTAGCCTGGACTCCAAGACCCTCTGACATTTTCCTCTCCAGAGCAGCCTGCTGGGGAGGTCTGTTTGCTTCCCCTGAACTCGTCAGGCCAGACACGTTTTGTGCCCAAATGTCACCCCAGTTGGAAATGGCTTATGTAAGTTCTCATTGTTTGCTTTTCTGTGGTTTGTTTGTTTCATGACATATTTTTTCTAGTGGACAGCTACTGTTTTGTGTGTTCAGAACCACCACTTCCTTTGGCATACTCCTTCATCCCCATTTGAGTCATGGGATGAGCTGCCAATCATGGTAACTGTCTTAGTTTGTGTATCCCCAGAAAAATCCTACTGAGACAAGGATTCACATGCAAGCAAAACTGGGAGGTGGTCTCAAGAAATACTCATAACAATGGGGTGGGGAAGTGAGTTAGGGAGGGGAAAGAAGCAGAAAAAGAGTGCTGTGCCAAGTCAGAGACAAGGTGAAGCAGAGTTTAATCTCTGTCTGGAATTCTGGAATGTTGGTGTGGAATGCATGTTTCAGGATTCTGTTACCCCAGGGGCAAGGGAGCCCCTTCGTATTTGTACAGCAACTCTCATTAGTCAAAGGTTGGGGGCTGGGAGATAGTTGTTCTTTCGCACTTATAATGGGCCATGTTCATGGGCACAGTGAGCTGTGGTGGCCAGAGAAACTCTTATTCAGTGACTTTAAGAGTTGGCAGTTAGAAAGGACCGTACCTCACCATTCCGGTCACAGGCGTGAGCATGTGACCTGAATCAGACAAATCATAACACCACCTTCTTCTCACAGTGATTGGGCCAGAAATGAGTATGTGGCAAGGGCTGGGCCAATCAGAGTCCTTCCCTGAATTTTTTAATTTGGAACCTTGGGAGTCAAGGAATCAAGAAGCCACACATTTAAATGAGTTTGAATCTACCATCTGGACAAAAATCTTTCTTCATGGTGAAGGAATAAGGATAAGAGGAGAGAAGCTGAGGGAATCAGGAAGCCCTTTTAAAAATAATCTACTATGCTTTGGGATCACTGTACCTTGGGATTGTTGTCTGGAACTGATCAGAAGGGGGCCTGCCCATGCGGCTGTAAGGCAAGGCCAGACGATTGTATCAGAAGGAAAAGGCATTGCTCCTGGGTTTTCTCCAAAGCTTCAGCAGATTGTTCAAATAGCAAATTGCCTTAAATTGCAATTAAGAAAAAAACAATCTGTAGAGATGTTCCTCACCACTTCAGAGAGTCTTTTATATTATTAAACAGAATATTTAATATTCCATTCTAAAGTATTTGATTTGGGAGGATTTCTCCCAACTCCTGAGCTACCCCAAGGGCAATGAGTAGTTATTTCATGTAAATGGGCATGACAGAGACTGGTCGCCAAAGTGATCCTTCACAAAAGAGGAGGCGGGGCTGCCCCAAATTCCTGCTTTCACATTCAGAACCACAGGACACACATTTCTGGCAATTTTAGATAGCCATTTTGTGCTAGCTCCCAGGCATTGAATATTCAGAAATATTGAGATCCAGTCTCAGGGCAGCAATGAAGAATTATTAAACAGACATTTGTGACTGCGTTTTGTTTTTTGGGTTTTTTTTTAATATTATTTCCATTTCACTGAACAGGAGGATGGACCAGCCTGGCAACACAGTTTCTCTCTGAGTTTCCACAAATATAACCAGCTAAGGAGGAAAAACAAAAGTGTAGTTGGGAGGTAAGACCGTGTTGGCATCCCAGAAAACTAGAATAGGGCGAGAGAAGAGTGGATGAGATCTGGGTTATAATCTGCAAATTCTGTCTTTGCCAATTGAGAGAAGAAATATAAAGACAGTTAAATAGATGATAGGTAGATGATTGATAGATAGATAGATGATAGATTTGAATATATGTATATGTGTAGTATGTATATATGTGTATGTGTGTGTGTGTATAAATTACTTTTGCACAGTCATGACTACAGAGGGAATCCAGTAGGATCAATAATGTCTCACTCACAGCAGAGATATCTTACCCACCACCTCACATATGTAGAAAGATACTTCTTATCCAATGCCACAAGACTTTTCTGGCCTAATTATAATTTTGCAATTCATTTTGATGCTTAAGAATAATTGACAAGGACTTGCTATTCTGTGATGTGGCATTCCGTCAAGACCCTGGGTGTCTCTCTCCTGCTTAAAACAGAAGAGGGGCCTCATGATTTGACAATCATGTTTCAAAGAAAGTTAAGATCCAGTTACTCTAAGCAGAAGCATCCAGCAAATTTACACACGGTAAATGTCATGTAAGTACTATTATTTTGTAGTATAGCTTAGTCACCAAATAGAGAAATGAAATGAGTGCAATTCAGATAGGGTCAGTTAAGGTAAATATGCTCCATCATAAACACTGGGATAATGTTCTAGGTTTCTCAGTGCAGAGGACAACAAGTAACAGCTATCTGAAACTAGACCAGTTTGATTCATCTTGGAAGAAAGGCAGCAGAAACAAGGCTTTTAAAGCCTAACACAAGGAAGAATAGCATAAAAAGGCAGAAGGTAGTCAAATAGTACTGTCTGGTGGAGCACACATGATGTGCCAGTCACTTGACAAACAACTTTGTATCTATGATCTGTTTCTGTTTTGTTTTGTTTTTTAGACTCCACATATAAATGAGATCATACTGTGTTTGCCTAGCTCTCTCTGGCTTATTTCACTTAGAATAATATCCTCTAGGTCAGTGGCCCCAGCCTTTTTGGCACCAGAAACAGGTTTCATGAAGGGTTGGGAGGGAGGGAGATGGATGGCCATGTGCAGCTCACAATAGGATTCACATTTCTGTGAGAATCTAACGCCATACCACTGATCTGACAGGAGGCGGGGCTCAGGCATTAATGTGAGCCATGGGAAACAGCTGTAAATACAGATGAAGCTTCTCTTGCTTGCTTCCTGCTCACCTCCTGCTATGTGGCCTGGTTTCTAACATGCCACCGACTGGTGATGGTTCCATGGCCCAGGGCTGGGGGATCCCTGCTCTAGGTCCATCCATGTTGTCGAAAAATGGCAAGATTTCTTTCTTTTTATGGCTGAGTCGTATTCCATTGTATATGTGTACCACATCTTCTTTATCCGGCTGTCTATTGATGGGCACTTAGGTTGCTTCCATAGCTTGCTTATTGTAAATAATGCAGCAATAAACATAGAGGTACACATAGTTTTTTGAATTAATGTTTTAAATTTCTTTGGATAAATACCTAGAAATGAGATTGCTGGGTTACATGGTAGTTCTACTTTTAATCTTTTGTGGAATCTCCATACTATTTGATGGTTGCCAGACAGGTGCAAAAGTGAATCGTAGAGAAGGAAAGATGAAATGTAAAAAATGCCAGATATAAAAATAGTCACAGGGATTTCAAGTACAGCATAGGGAATATAGTCAATAAAAACATTGTAATAACTATGTATGGTGACAGATGGGTACTAGACTTATCAGATTGATCACTTTGTAAGTTATATAAATACCTAATCCCTCCGTAGTACACCTGAATATAATATTGTATGTCAACTGTAATTTAAAATTTTTAATTTAAAAATAAGTAAATAAATTTAATTAAAAATCTTCTTATGCACTATCTCTTTTAATCTTTATATCAATCCTATGAGATAGTAATATAGAAACACTATATTTTTTAAATCAACTTTTTATTGTAGAACAGTTTTAAGTTTATAGAAAGACAGCAAAATAGTACAGAGAATTCCTACATACCCCTATTATTAACATCCTATACTCATATTAGTATGATACATTTGGTATAATTAATAAACCAATATCAATCACCAAAGCCCCAGTTCATTCCAGTTTTCTTAGTTTTTATCTACTGTCCTTTTTCTGTTCTAGAATCTCATCCAGGTATCACATTAAATGCAGTTGTCATGTTTCCTTTGGTTCCTCTTGGCTGGGACAGTGTCTATGACTTTCCTTGTATTTTGATGACTTTGACAGTTGTGAACAGTACTGGTCCTTTTGTAGAATGGCCTTGATTGGAATTTGTCTGATGCTTTTCTCATGACTAGACTGGGGTTTGGGGTTTGGGGAGGAAAACCATAGAGAGAAAGTGACATTCTCATTGTAGCAAATCAAGGATATGTACAATGACAACTTAACCACTACTGATGTTAACCTGGGTCACTTGGTGGAAGTAGTGTTTATCAAGTCTCTCCACTACAATGTTATTCTATTTTTTCCCTCTTCCCATACCATACTCCCAGGAAGGAAGTTACTATACACAACACACTTCCTTGAGCACAGAGTATCTATATAAATTATTTGAAATTCTCTTTCATGGTGGATTTGTCTCTTCCCCTTTTATTTATTTATTCAATCACTTCTTTATATCCATGTGGACATACAGATAGTATTTTATACTTTTATACTCCCAAATTAATTATTTTATTTTATTTGCTTAAATTATTCCAGGTTTGGTGATTGGAGATTTTTTCAGTTAGCTTTCATGTCCCTTTGACATACCTACATCATTTATTTGGAGGGGGGGAACTTTCTTACTTCCATGTCCTACAAGATAGTCCAGGCTCATCTTGTGTATTTCTTGTCCTATCCTAGAATTTCTCCAAGGATCCTGGTTCTTGTTATTGGGGAATCATGTTAGAAACCAAAATCTGGGTGCTAGGTGTGCTCACTGCTTCTGGTCCCTTTCAGCTTACAGGAGGAAATCCATGTGTGTATAGTAACTCGTACATATACACCTATCTATAAATATTTATAGATGTAATCATTTTAATACATTATGCTAAGCATGAATTCATCCTAATATCTCCAACTCTAATCTGTCATCAAATGGCTCATTCTAGTATCCTCCCCTTGCTTATTTGTAACCTTTGACCCCCCAAAATAAGAAACCTGAATCCCATCATCCCTCATCCACTTACTTAATTCCAGTATGCATGTCTAGCAATATTAGAACTGCTCATGTCCCCACTGGAAACACAACTAGAGTGCAATCTTAAGGACAATGTATATTTCAAGTTACTAATGCATTTTTCTCTTTGGTCTTCCTGAGTCTATGAGCTTTACCCTGGATGGTCCAGGGCATCCATCTACTGAGTAAGGCTGGAGAATTAGAAATGTATTACAGAAGGAATGCAAAGAAAAATGATGATGATGATGATAATGATGAAAAGGTGAAGATACATTTATATACATAACAAACACTTACAGAATTATTATAAGGGGCCAGGCACTATTCCATATACAAACAAATCTAATCATTTCAAGAATCCCTATGCTATCCTATTATTAATCCCATTTGCAGAGGAGGAAACCAAGGTACAAACAGCCTGTGTATCTTGCCCATAGTTGTACCACTTGTCAGTGGCAGAGCCAAGCGCTGAACCAGGCAGTCTGACTTTAGAATCTGTGGCCTTAGGCATTTCCTCACTGCCTCGAAGGTAGATCAATTAAATTTTATGACATTAAGAAAATGATTTTCAACCGGACAATAATAAAACTGTAAGTCATGCTATTGATTCTGGAAGGTGTTTGGTAGTAAGTTCCTTTATCTCCACTCTTCAGCATATTAAGGACCAGACTTGCTTGGCAAGATCACAGCGTTTTTGCAATGGTGGCTCAGAGAGGAACAGGGTTGGGAAACCTTGCTTCTTTAATTCTGGAGCATTGTGGGAAGGAAAAAAAGAAAGAGGTGAGGAAGACTGAGATCATGCCACTCCACTTTTGTTCTTTGGTCTTCAGACCCAGGTTGGGGAGAAGAATGATGGATGAGTTGAGAGAAGAGCTGACGGTAGCGTCTTTTGTCCCATTCATCTGTTTGGGACTCTGGGAGGAATGCACAGTGAAGATCTGAGATGTCAGGGTAGCTGAGCCAGTTAACAGTAGAGTGGGATGATCTGGTTAAAAGATTTCCCAGTTGGCACTCTTCGATGACCCTCATGTACCAGATGGCCTGAAATCAGGGGTCCTAACACAGGACCTCTCTTTATGGGGCAACAGGACTCATACAGTGAAGTGGAATGACTTTCCTCCCACTTTAGTCTATTCTTTTTTCAGATAAGGGACCCAAAGCTCAGAGAGGTTGAGGTACTTGCCCAAAGTCACACAGCACATTAGTAACTATCAGGACCTGATACCAGGTCTGCTTGCTAGCAAATCTGGGGTTTCCTCCACTAAGTGAGGCTTGCTCTAGCACAAGTCAGGAAGAAATTAAGGCTCATTACCGAGCCTCCTCTCTGGGAGAGAGACCCTTCTGTCTTGCGTTATCTTCTTCTTCTTATAAATCTCCCACTCAGATGAGGAAACCACTGGCCTGATCTATATGCCTTTTTGTTCCCTCTTTTATCCAGAGAGGAGAACTTACTGTTTCTTCCAGGGAACTTGAAGGCTTTCCCCAGCCCCAAAGGATCACTTGCTGCCCCATGGAACCCACCTATTCTCGAATCTCTCCAACTTGGCCCACCCATCCATTCCTCCTCACATACTTGAGCATCTACAGTGTGCCAGGCATTGCACTTAATGGACAGTCCTAGTTCTTACTCCACTTACTATTAGAACTAGAGGAACTTGGGAATTTTTCCACAGCTTTTTCATCACGTAGAGGATCACATTTTCGCCTGGCCTACAAGGCCATGTTGGTTCTGCCCAAGGTCCTTCTCCATCCTCCCTCTTTCCATGGGGACACGCTCTGTGTCCCCATAATGTCACCTCCACAGTCTCTCCCCACACACACCACCATCTGGAAGGACATCATACAATAAGTATCAAGTTTTGAGTCAGTCAGTTCTGGATTCAAATTCTGCTCTTCCATTTATCAACAACAGCCTCTTTGGGTGTGTTACAAAGCCTTTCTCAGGCTCAGTCTTCTCGGCTCTAGAATGGGGCCCATGACAGATTCCTGATGGGGCCATTGTGAGGCTGCGTGTACACCGTGCTTAGCATCATGCCTGAAGCATCGCGAGCATCTGAACATACTGTAGCTAAAGCTTTATTACCTCCAGTTAGCCAGGAAACCAAGACAACACATGATGGAATGGCCGTGAGAAGAAAAGGGCGTTAGGTTCCATCAGGCCCCTCTGGACTCAGAATTCATGAACATATTCTTGATTAGTTTGTTATCTCAGAACTGGACAAACAAGAGGGAGAAGCAGAATATGTTTTTGCAGGGGCCAGGAGCTCTGGTATTTCTAACAATAAGAAAAGAGAACAGATCTTCAGTAATTATAAGAGAACTCTGGGCTTTTAGACTCATTTTTCTTTTTATCCCTTCCAAACATTTATGCTCTGCATCCTCTTAAAGAGAAAACCTGAAAATTATAGTATGAAGCACCATGTAGGTTTTTTTCTCTGGCCACAAGCAAGGAAGCAAAAGTAAAAAAATCAAATCCAACTCAAAATTATCCTGAAATTGTCACAGTAGAATATAGCAGGCTAGGCTCTCACCCGAAACGATTTATGTAGAAAAACTAAATAAATCCATCTTACTGCATCTCATTGGTACAGGGACCAGCAGGGATTTGCAATGGAGAAAAAAAAGTATACATCTTATCGTGAAACCTTTAGCAAATGAGGCATTTCTGTTTCCCAAGGGTTTATATCTCTATGCATGCTAATTTTTTTTATTGTGACTACTTAGAAAGGGAATATTTTAAAACTGGAGTTCTTAAACAAATATTTATTTAATGTTCACTTTCGGCCAGCTTTGAGGCAGGCTCTGGGGGGCAGAGGTCCATTTCAAATCTCAGGCTGTGCTCCAAGGAGGCGGCAGTCTAGGACAGGAGGCAGAGCCAGAATAAGACAGGTGGGATGCAGGACATTAAAATCAGCATGGTGAGTGCCAAACACAAAGTCCTGGGAAGGCATAAGGGAGAGGTTTTAGAAGGGAGAGAGAAGACCTCCTTCATCAACATTAAAAAAAAGACAGCCTATTACAAGAAGAGGAAGACCATTGAAATTGGAAGTAGCATTACGTATATGTTCTAGGAACTACACTTTATTGGTTTCACATCTGAAACAAGACAGGTCTAAGATGGCTGAACTTACCACCAATGGCTCAGCGTCACCATTATAAATACCAAAGGTTGTTTCAGGCTCACAGTGTTCATTTCCCACGACATCAACTTGATGAGATTGTGTAACAGTTGCCGTTTCACTCAATAGCCCCAGCGTGGTGTGGTTATTTAGTTTCTTCTCTTCTCTGTGCCCTCCTCCTAGTTCCATCCATTTTGTGGTTGTCTTTTCTTTTTCTTCTTTTTTTTGTAAGATTTACTTTATTGTTTGAGAGAAAGAAGGGGGAGGGCCCAGAACAGTCTCCATAGCTGTACATCATTCGTTGTGACATGGTTTCATTGCACACAGGTGGAGCTGGGGGCCATGTGAGCAGGAACCAAACCTGGAGGCTCCTGCATGGGAGGTGAGAACCTTCACCGCAGAGTCGTCCCGCGTGACCAGCCGTGTCATAGTCCAGCATATAGGGTTGCACAGGTTGGGGCCCAGGCTGGATCCCCAGACCTCCTGATTGCAAGGCAAGCGCTGAACCACCCAACTTTCCACGCATCCCCTCATAGTTTTCTTTTATTTTCCATCACGGTTAGTCTATTTTATCAGCTGCATGGGGAACAGAAGCTAAGAAGCTAGTCCTCTTGGACTTCATTATTTCAAGTCCTAATGTGTTATGTGATTAGGAACGAGATACCCAAGGTTGTTAGAATAAATTATAAAGCAAAAATTAGTTGTGCATAAAAAAACCATTTTCTTCTGCAAAATGCTCTCTTTTTTTTTTCCCCCTACATCTTTCCCAGGCTAACTCTGAATCATATATTGCCAGTGGCAGTTTAGCATCACATCCTCCAAGGGACTCTCCTAATCCCATCTGATCCTAAATGTACCTGTATTTTCCCGTTCTCATTTGCTAGGTCTGCCATAATGAAGTACTGAAAATTAGGGACTGATGACAACAGAAATGTATTATCTCACAGTTCTAAAGGCTGGAAGACCAAGATCAAAGTGCAGCAAGGTTAGTGCCTTATGAGAGTGATGAGGCAGCGTCTGTTCCAAGCCTGGCTTCTGGTGGTTTTGGTGGCGGACTTTGGAGTTCCTTGGCTTGTAGACACATCACCCCAGTCTCTGATTTCATGTTCTGTGGTGCATTCCCTGTGTGCAAGTCTGTGTCCAAATTCCCCCTTTCTATAAGGACACTAGTCGTACTAGATTAGGAGCCCACCCTACTCCAGTGTGACTCATCCTAATTATAGTTATTTCCCCCTTTATCCATGAGGGATACAGTCCAAGACCCCTGGTAGATACCTGAAACCACAGATAATGCCAAACCCTAGACATACTGTTCTTTTCCTATGGATACATGCCTATCATAAAGTTTAAGTTATAAATTAGGCATAATAAGAAATTGACAATAATAACCAATGACAAAATAGAACAATTACAACAATATACTGTAATTAAAGTTGTGTGAATGTGGTCTCTCTCTCTCTCTCTCTCTCTCTTTCTCACACTATCTTATTGTGCTGTACTCACCTTTTCACTTAAAGGAAATGCTTTGTGGCATCCTTTTGGCACACCCCAATTTGGGGCACTTATTAAGTAAAATAAGGATGACTTGAATACAAGTACTGCAATACCTCAATAGATTTGGTAAGCAAGATGGCTACTTCGCAGTCAGGGAGCTGCATATGCAGCATGAAGATGAGATTCACATCACAGGCAAAACAGTGTGAGATTGGGGAAGCCGGGATGGCTCAGCAGGTTAAGCACTCACTTTGTCGCCCCAAGGTCCAAGGATCGAATCCTGGTCCCGGCCTGGGTGAACCCATATGCTAAACTGGGGTGTGGCCCCAGTTTGATTCTCACTGGATCAAGCTTCCCATGTAGGAGGCACTTGGTTTGGCCCCCAGCTCATGGGGGCATGCCTCCCATGTGGGAGTCCCCCAGCCCAGTTCCCGCCCTGCGCGGCCCCCTCCACCTGTGTGGAACAAAACCATGTCAAAAACTGATGACGTACAACTGCTCTGGGCCCTTCTCTCTGTCTTTCTGTCTCTAGCTATCTCTCTCTGTCTCTGTCTCTCTCTGTCAAAAACAATAATATCAATCTTTTAAATAAACAGTGTGAGATTTCATCATGCTCTGCAGAATGGTGCACAACTTAAAATATATAAATTGTTTAGTTATGGGATTTTTCATTTAATGTCAGACCACAGTTAGCTATAGGAAACTGAAACCACAGGAAGCAAATCCACGGCTATGAGGGGGACTACTGTACATGTACAGCAACCTAATCCCAAGTAAGGGCGCATTCTGAGCACTCGGGGCTAGGACTTCAACTTGTCCATTTGTGCGTGGGGAATACAATTCAACCTGCAGCACTCCCTTTATTTCCCTTCTTCCCCCACATGCATATTTTATTTATTTCCCCACTCCCCTGAGATCAGGAAGCGTATCTCCTCCACCCCTCCATTCCAGTGCCTCACCTGGCTCCTCACAGGGAAATGAATTCAAATACAGGACAGGATGAGAAAGAAGCAATGTCCCCGTCCCCACCCCCAGGTGCCTGCTATGTGATGGACAGTATGCAGGATGCTTTACCTAAAAGTCTGTTCTGTCTCTACACAAGAGGCATTGACTGCATTAGCAACAGCCATTGTAGTTGCTCTGAAATTTGGTTTTTCTTTTTTGAGCATATGTGTAGCGGAGAAGTGTTTTGTTTATGGGCCATTTGATGCCTGGGACAGAAAATATAATAACAACAACAACAAAAAGGAAAGCAATGTAACAAATGAGAAAACTGGACTCAGCTGAACCAAACACTAAGGATGCTATATGGCTCAGGTGTGTCTTCTTCAAGTGAGAACACAGCACACATGCCCCATGGAGGAAGAATTAAATATGTCCTATGCCAAGTCTGTAGGAAAGACAATTCTACACAGCAGTTGGAGTACCCTGTACAGTTCTTACATCAGGGGCTATTTGAAGAATTTTCAGTGGGCACCGAAAAAGGCTTTGAGTTCATGTGTTCGATGAAGCTTCACACAGCCAATGCATAGCTTCCACAGTCACTCCAGATGCCAGTTCATCCTATTGAGAAGCGTCTGAGAACAAAGTGAAGTTCTTAAGAGAGAATGGATCATTTAGAGACAGAAGACTTGGGTTCAAATCCCGATCCAGCAATGTATCAGCTGTGAGGCCTTAAACAAATTAATTGACCGCTGGCACCTCTGTAAACTAATTAACTCACCTCTAGAACCTCCATTTCATTGCATATGGAATGTTGGATGGGAAACTAAGAATTATTGAATGCAACACATATGCCAACTAAAGTATTGAAAGCAGGATCTCAAAGAGCTATTTGCACACCTATGAACTACATTGCATCATTTGTCACAATAGCGAAGATGTAGAAGCAACCCAAGTGTCTATTGATAGATGAATAGATACACAAACTGTGGTACAGTCATACAATGGAATATTATTCAGCTTTAAAAAGGACGAAAACTTTATAAGTCTATAATATATCATCTATATAGTGCATTATGTGTGCACCAACCAAAGTCAAATCTCTTTTCATTACCATATGTGTGGTCTGACAATTAAGTTTCATGAACTCATCTTAGAAAAAGTGCTACAGGGGAAGGTAATTCTGACACATGCTATGGTATGAACCTTGAGGGCATTATGCTGAGTGAAATAAGCCAGTTACAAAAAGACTCATGCTGTATGACTTCACTTGCATGAGGTACTTGGAGCTGTCAAATTCATAGAGATAGAAAGTAAAATGGCGGTTGCGGAGGGAGGGGGGTAGGGAGAAGGGAAAATATGGAGTTAGTTTTTAATGGGTTGAAAGTTTTAATTTGGCAAGATGAAAAAAGTTTTGGATTTCATCTTTCCTTATTGCTGAGTAGTATTCCATTGTGTAAATGTACCACAACTTCTTTATGCAGTCATCTATCAGAGGACACTTTGGCTGATTCCACGACTTGGCCACCGTGAACAGTGCTGCAATGAACATTGAATGGGTACGTGTATCTTTGCAGATTAAAGTTTTCAGGTTTTTGGGGTAGGTATCCAGGAGAGGGATTGCTGGGTCATATGGCAATTCTATTCCTCGTTTTCTGAGGAATCTCCATAAGAAAGGATGAAATACAGCAATTTGTGACAACATGGATAGACCTTGAAAACATCTTATTAAGAGAAATAAGTCAGAATGAAAGAACCAAGAAACATATGACGTCCCTTATAGGTGGAATATAAAACTGAAAGGAACAAAGAAACAAAGACTCATGGACACAGTCAATAGTTTAGTGGTTACCTGGGGGGAAGGAGGAGGGGAGTAGGGAGGAGGAATCAAACACATGGTGATGGAAAGTGAGTTGATTCTGGGTGGTGAGCACATAATGCGATGTATAGACAATGTAACGTAGAATTGTACACCTGGAAACAATGTAACTGATACCAATTAATGTCACCACAATAAATTTAACAAAAAAAAGTTTTGTAAATTGGTTGCTCAACAATGTGCATAAATTAATGTTACTGAACTGTACATTTGGGTGGTAAATTTTATGTTATGTGTTCCCTACATATGTCAAGGGCTTTATCCACACGCCCTTCACTATACCCAAACCCACCCCATAAATTAGGAATTATTGTGCTCATTTTGCAGGTGAGAAAGCTAAGGCAAAGGGAGGCTTTAAACCACTTCTTCAAGGTCACAAGTAGCAGAGACAAAGTCCAAAACCAGTGCTGTTTGCTCCATGCCACCTGATTATCTAGGACAGAGTTCAGGATTGGGTAAAACAAGCCATATACTGAAGACACTGTACTTAGCAGTTGGCACACATACGTGTCTATAATGTTAAATTGTTCCTTCCATGACATTATCATAAAAAAAACCAACTCAGCCGCAATAAAAACAACCTAACCATTTATTTCTCTATGAACTCTCATACTGTTGACTAAATGAAATCCTTTCTAATTACAGGTTGAGCAAGTTAATTCACTGAATAACCCACTTATCAAATAATCACCAGATGCCAATGCTAGGTCAGGTAGCTCTCTGGAGATGTGGGAAAGAGAAATGAATAAAACTCACCCTGCGTTTGAGAAGCTCACAGTCCAATGGGGGAAACAGTTAGGTAGACAATTCCCCTATAACATACAAGATATTAAAATAGCTGCAAAGTAAAGACAACCTGTTTGAAGATGGGGCATGCCTTATAGTGGGGGTGGTGAACCTATGGCACACGTGCCCAAAGTGGCATGCGGAGCAATTATTTCGGCACACGGAGCTGTGAATACCATTTAAAAAATTATTCTTTATGCTCTTATAGACATAAAAATAATCGATACCTCTATCTCAGTCAATGGGTTGGCACGCGAGTCGAGCGAGTATACTCTTATTTCATAAACTTTGGCACTCAATCGCCAAAAGGTTTGCCACCCCTGCAATCTCTCCTATACCAAATTCCTAAAAATGATAATCAAAATATTTTTTAAAAACTTAAAAATGCAACATGAAACCAGAATGAGATATCTTTACATACACATAAGAACAGCAAAAAAAGAAAACCAAAAACAAAATAAAAATGTGGCAATGTTAAGTCCTGGTGAGGAAGTAGAGCAACTGAAATGTTCTCACCCTGCTGGTAGGAATGGAAAGGGTACAACCCCTCTGGAAAAATAGTTTAAAAGTATCTTAAAAAATTAAACACAGTACATACAAGAGCACCCTATCATCCCACTCCTAGGTATTTAACAGAGAAATGAAAACTGATACTCATGCCCAAACCTGTGTGAATGTGAAATGCATTCATTCATAATCATCAGAAACTGAGAACAAACCAAATGTCCTTCAGTTGGTGAACAAACTTCAGAATATTCAAATGATGGAATATCACTCAGGAACAAAAAAGGAACAGACTATTCATATGCTCATTACGCTAAGTGAAAGGAGGCAGATGCAAAATGGCAGCTACTACATGATTCTATTTACATGACATTCTGGACAAGGTGAAGGTACAGGGGCAGAAAACAAATCTGTTGTTGCTAGGGGATTGGAGGAGGGCTTGGCTGCCAATAGGCAGCCTTTATAGGGAATTTGGGGGTGACATGGGAAGATGAAACCATTAAGTGTCTTGATTACAGTAGTTACATGACTCCGTGTACTTTGTCAAAACTCATAGAACTGTTTGCCAAAAAGAATGAATTTTTCCATATATAAATGCTAATAATGTCAATTGAAAAGATTTTAAAAGAAATACATGAGGAAGCTGGGATGATTCAGCAGGTTAAGTGCTTGCTTTGCAGCCCCAGGACTGAGAATGGAATCCCGGCCCCGGCCCATGCGAACCCATATGCTGAACTGGGGTGTGTGTCCCATTCGGTAGGCCCCCAGTTCAGTTCTCACTTCCCAGTTTGGCCCCTGGATCAAGGCGGCCTGCCTCTCATGCAGGAGGTACCCAGTCCAGTTCCTGCCCTGCGCGGCCTCTGCCCACCTGTGTGGAACAAAACCATTTTGAAAACTGATGATGTACAACTATGGAGACTGCTCTGGGCCCTCCCCCTTCTCTCTGTCTCTCTCTGTCTCTGTCAAAAACAATAAAATAAATCTTAAAAAAAAAAAAATAGAAATACACAAAGACATCACCCTGCTTAGATATAAAGAGTGCTGCTGGCAGACCAGAAGCTGTGAGGGATCCCTGGTTATATCTAGGCTTCTGTGTGGGACCTAAGAATTAAACAGGTAAAAGTATTAAAAAGTCTACATCCATTGAAGAAACACTGTCAATATGTCATCCTAATGACACCTCACAGCTGTAAGTTATAGACTCCTGGGTAATCTAAGAAACTAAGTTAACCAGAGGCCATTTGCCTCACAGACTCTTAGGAACGTTTTCTCGCTGCCCGATAAGTCCGTCACATCATAAAGCCACCAAGGTCCTGGGTCAATATCAACCCGAAAAAAGAGATCTAAACAAAAATTTCAAGTCTTGTCCCATCCACTTCATCCTGCTCCCAGCAAAATACTTTAACACACGTACGCTTCTGCCAGGGACAAGGAGCAGAGGGAATTTTGGGCTATGACGATCCCTCTTTGTGTAAAGAGGGCTCCGTTCCCATCCAATGATCTTGTCCCGTCTTTCAGTTGTCCAACTGGGCCACGAGTTCGTGGATTTCCAAACTGAACCTCAAAATGATCAATTCAAAGAAAGGAGAGAACTCTCACTTTCCCCAGCCCCACCTTCCATCCCATCATTGGGGCCAAGGCCAGGGGGTATGCTTCATGGACAGGACTCCCCTCAACCTTGAGAAGAAAGAGAAATGTGGGTGTGCTTGGGTGTGAATCCTGGCTCTGCCTTCTAGTAGCTGCAGTATACTCAGTTAACCAACATGCATGGCGATAGATAGATGCCGAGTAAATGTACGTAGACTCTCTGTTAATGGCACCTAAGCAACCGACCCTCTCAAGCAACTGGCAAAATTTATTTATTTTGCCAGTCGCATAAGTTCCAGTTAATAGAGAGTCAACTGTATATGAAATTGAGTAAATTTCTTAGTACCTCTGATTCTATTTCCTTAGCTATAATTTGATGACCACAGGACCTATCTTGTAATAATGTTGTGAGGATAAAATAAGATAAAGCTTGTATTTTATGCCTGGCACATAGTTAACACTCAATGGCTATTAGGGAATTGTTATTGTCATGGAAATAACTGGCCCCTCAAAGCCTTAAATATCAACAAATGAGACAGGAATAAAGTTTGCTTTGGTTCTCAGGCCACCTTATATGTAATACCAGGCCTTTCTAGCATTGCTAATATTATCACTAATAGGGCAACAAAAATAATCCAGCTGGCCTCTGAGCAACTGGCCCTGGGAGGACACAAAGCTAGCCAGTGTTTTTCTGGAGACTACAGCATCTTCTCCTGCTCCCTGGGCATTATTGCTGGCCCCCAACATTGCTTCTCCCAAGGCCTCCTAGACCCGTGGCTGGAGGCTGGCTTCTCTGTTCCATGTGCCCAGGTTTATGGCACAGACAGAGACATAGGGGCTGGGAAGTCGTCTGTGTCGCTGGGGACAGGAGGGCTCTCCCAGCATCTCAGAGCTAGGTGACGCTGCCAAATAGCCAAGTGGTTAAATGTGGAGCGCTGATAAATGAGGTTCAGCTGTCTGTCGTGGGTGGGTACCGGTTCCATCTGCTGTGTCAGGAGCCCAGAGAGTGAGTGACTGGAGGTAGCAATGTGTAAAGCATGAGGCCCTGGATGGGAGGCAGAGCCTCCTCGGGAGATTGCAGAACTGTGCACCTTGAAGACTCTCCCCGCCCCTCCAGAAGTTTTATAGATGGGGGAAAACTGAAATCCAAAATGAAAAAACCACCAAGACCTAAACAGCAAGTAGGTTTGTCCAAGGTCACCCAGCAAATGTGCATCAGTGCCAGGATGAACGTCAGCCTTCCCGAATTCTAGAATTCTTCTCTCTCCACACAGACGCACCTGATCCAACATCCACCTAACCATGGGTGGAGAGAATGCTCTGAGAACTTGAGAGTAAAACAGTCCAGTTTTTCTCTCTATGCTCACATTGTTCAAGTCCAAGCACCTCTTTCTCCCTCTAGAACCTCAGAATAGACCAGACCGTTCATTCATTCATTTGTTCATTCCATAGGTATTTTTGGTGAGCCCCTATGTGCAAGGCATCTTCTCAGGCAGTGGGAACACATTAATGAAAAAATGGACCAACTTCCTGTCTCTGGAAGCTTATAATTTAGTAGATAAGACAGAACATCGCATGAATGGATATATATTGACAAATGCTGTCAGTTTTTTTGTGTGTGTGTTTGTTTTTTGTTGTTTTTTTTTGAAGAAAAAGTATTGGGCACTATCTGTGCCTAATACGTGTGTTGGGGGATATTACAAAGAGCTGACTGCTATGCACCCTTATATTTCTTTTTAGGCAGTGACCCTTCCTCATTGGACAGATGGACAAGGGCAGCCAGAGTCTCATGGAGTTTGCACAACAAAATCAGAGAAGAAAAGAGTCAAGTTCCAGATTTTTGATTTACAAAGCAAATCACTGATATGGATAGATGAGTGTTTACTAAGCCAGTTTTTTGTTTCTGGCCAGAGGATATGAGGAATTCTGGGCTATAGGAGGAAAAAAGTTAGATAAGAGAGCAATTGGGTGAGCTGCTGGTGTGTGTTCTCTGAGATGAGGGTTCTCTGGTGTGCATTGTCCACGGCAGAAATGAAATGCACGTGTCCAGGGAGGTCGGGGTAGCTCAGCGGTTGAGTGCTTGCCTTGCAATCATGAGGTCTGGGGTTCGATGTGAGGCTCCAGCCCATGCAACCCCATGTGCTGAACTGCGGCCCAACTGGTAAGCGCCAGGCTGGCTTGGCAGTCGAGGTTCTCGCCTCCCATGCAGGAGGCCTCACCCCACACAGCCCCAACATCCACCTGTGTGTAATGAAACCACGTCACAATTAGTGATGTAAAACTATGGAGACTGCTCTGGGCCCTCCCCTTCTCTCTCTCTCTCTCTCTCTCTCTCTCTCTCTCTCTCTTTCTCTTTCTCTCATACACCTTCTCTCAAAACAATAAATCTTTAAAAGGAAAATGCACGTGTCCACAACTCAGATCCCCAAGCACATCTGAAAGTCTGGACTTGGATCAGAAATATTCCCCATTGGTGGGCTGAGCAGGGAAAAGGAAATTCAGAGAGAATCAGCCTTCCCCCAGTCAGCAAATGAGAAGGCTCCCCAGCCCTGGGTCCTCAAAGATCAAAGGCTGGCAAACAGCCTATTAATGCAGTCCTATGTCCCCCTCAGTCTCTGAGCAACCACAGGCATGAATAGCACCCAGTCAACATCGTGCCTCAGTTATTGTCTCAACAAGAGATTAAAAACAGGAAGAGGCGATGTGGGTGATTCGAGAGTGGCAGCCCTGGAAGGCCATTATCTGTCTTGAGTTGCAGCCCACCCTACCACCTACTCCTCCATCTGAGGTTATAATATAACAATAAGCCTGCAATTACATTTTACTTGTGAAAAAAAATCGTGGTGAGTCAAAAGCCAGCTCATGTAGCTGGCACCACCCGTTACATAAGCAGGAAGGGGCTGGGCCTGAGGCTGAGTTCAGAACCCCCACCACAGGCCCATATTCTTGGGTCTGGCTGGCTGCCTGGGGCCAGAGGTCCCAGGAGCACTTGGCCCTGTCTGGTTTATGACTGGCAGACCTAGGAGAGGTGGTGGTGCAGATCCGGGCTCTGAAAGGACATCGTGGGACTGGGACAGACCTGGGAGGTCAGGACAAAGACACACAGCAGCAAGCACGACATGAGCCATACGCCCAAGGACTAAACAAGAGAAACGGCTTCTCTTTGGGTTCAAGGATGGCTGCCTCATGTCGGCCAAGAACCAGACCGGGCGATGCAGCCATCACTGGGAGTCACTGCAGACACCTAGTGGCCAAGGGCCAGGCCTGTACCCCAACTCTGTCAGCCCCCTCTGAATCGACGTGCAATCTTGGGAACAAGGGGTAAGGTCAACTAATTCGAGTAAGGAACTCTTAATTGACTGATGTAAGTTTTTAACATTAGGTAGACTAAGAACATAAACAGAGATTAAGCAAAATTATAAATATATTAATATGCATGTAAATATATGTATATATGCAAATATATGTGTGTATATATAAATATGTACATATATTTACATCTTAGCTTATTTATAGCTTAGCTTAACCTTTGTTTTCTATTTATATAATTATATAATTTAGAACAATTATATACTACACATAATAAATACAAATCATATATATTTACTTATAAAGGTATCTAAATATATTACTTATGTAAATATATTATATACTTTATATGTTTTAAATATTTATATAATAATTCATATATTTTACATATATTTATCTATAGTTATGTTACATATATAAATATAAATAAGTCTACCAGCTCATAAAGAGGGGGCGTTACTTCTGCCGCACCCTGTATATTCACATTTCAGAGAGACAGAGAGTGAGAATGAGAACGTACCTCGGTTCAAATCCCAATTTTGCCCCTTAGCAGTTATATGTCTTTGGCCCCAGATAGCTGTTCTCTCTTGCTTGGTTTTCTTTCACAAGGGCTGTCCAGAAAAATATCTAGCCATTGCCAATATAACGAGAACGGTGACATGGCCGGGCACTTTCTGGACAGCCCTAGAATGTGACATTCTAACCAGAGTGACTCGAACCCCCACCCACCCTGGGAAGCAAGAGGCCATTTTCTTGTTACCGAAGTGATAAAAGGGAGGTTATAGGCACTGTGAGTCAGGGCTGCTAAATGTATGAGGTCCCATAGAGATTCGTCCCACCCAAAATGCTGACAGGGCCCCTGCTGAGGGGCACTGAAGCCATCCCCAGTCCCCTCAAGGCCGCTCTGATAGGTCCCCTGTCACCCTCACCTCTGCCTGAGTCTATGCTCACCTCGGAACCCTACCACAGGGCACGTCCCAGTCCCTCCCTAAAATCTTACCATCCATCCTCTCATTTACTCCTCACAGGGTCTCAGGGACATAGGAAGAGTGGCCTCCCCTTTCTAAAAGGAGAAAAGTGATGCCTCAGAGCAAGCACCCCACAGACAGGTCTGGGACCCAAGCTCAGTTGACTGCACTCCAAGTTCAAGTTCCTCTCGGTGCCTCATGCTGAGGACTGGGGCCCAGACACAGGATTCCAGGGCCCTGGTCTGTTCTGTGCGGTCAGGAAGTAGCAGGAGGTGGAGCGTCCTGTGGCCTCCCCCCCGACCCCCACCCCCCCAGGGAGCTTCCTTTCCGTGTCTCGGAGCTGCCTCCAGCTGGAGACAGGGAGGGAATGTGCGGAGACCCTTTGGACCATTCATGCCCCCACAGGTGGAAGAACCTAGAGCACCATCTTCCTAAAAAACCAGCTTCTTCTCTGCCTCCCGCTTTTCTGGGAGGCACACCGCTCACCCAGTGTCCAAGTCAGAACCTCAGGCCCCACTTCTGGACTGTATCACCCCCCCCCCCCAAGACCGACCAAATGCTACCCACCCTTTCTCATGCACATGCCTCAAACTGCGCAGTCCCCATCCCCGCCCCCAGTGCTAGCCCCATATCCCCTGTTCTAATTCAGGCTGCCACCATCGGTCCGAGCACCACGCTCAAGGACACTTACGACGATGGAGGGGCGCTTCCGTGAGTGGCGTGTAGGGCCAGACGTGCAGTAGCCTGAGAAGGAGGGATGTCTGTGTTCTCAGCACCCAGCAGGAGAGGCTGGGCCCAGAAGGAAGTCATTTGTTACGGGGAAAACAAACAGGAGAAGGGAAGTGCTCACACAAGGAGGCTCCACCATGAAACAAAACAAAACAAGCACACACCCAATACCGTATTTTACCCATGGATGCCAGTTCAAGGCACAGAATAAATAGCATGGGCGTTAGAAAGGACTTTAGACATCAACTAGTCCGGTCTCTCATTTCATGGTGGAGGGGAGAGGTGG
Source organism: Craseonycteris thonglongyai (assembly GCA_004027555.1). NCBI lineage: Eukaryota > Metazoa > Chordata > Mammalia > Chiroptera > Craseonycteridae > Craseonycteris > Craseonycteris thonglongyai. The sequence goes on from PVKE010002195.1 coordinate 77,911, forward strand.
GGAAACTGAGGCCACGCGAGGTGAGAGCGCATGGGTAAGGCCACACTGTGAGCCAGCCCGTGGCTTGGCCATGACTCTGACTCCCCAGTCCGTGTGATGTTTCCTGGAATATCTCTTCCCCATTTCCTTTTCTAGTTCATGTCCTCTCGCCATTGAGACTCAATGCAGCCATCACCTCTTCCAGGAAGCCTTCCCTGAACTCCCAAGCCAGGTTAGGTGCTCTATGCACTTTGCCTTGACAGACTCCTAGGTTTCCTCTGGCACAGAATCTACTTATCAGACACCGTTGTAATTGGTGGGTGTTTTGCTTCATCTTTTCCACGAGGCCAGTTTCTTCATCTTGGCACAACTGATACCTTGGGCCAGATCATTTTTTGCTGTGGGGGCTCTCCCTGTGCATTGTGGGATGTTTAGGGGAATCCTTGGTTTATACCAGGGACCAGTAGCACTCCCCTCCCAAAGTGGTGACAACCACAGATGCCTCCAGATGTCGCCAAATGACCCTGGGGTTGGGAGGGAGGAACAGGAGAGCAAACTCGTCCCCCTCCCCCTGTTGATAACCACCAATCTAGACTCTGAGGGCATGAAATTATGCGACACAGGGCCTCTAACCTGGTAAACATACAGTAAACGGAATCTACTCGTGTTATGAAAAATGTGTGTGAGGTGTGTGTGAGTGTGTGCATGCACGCACACTGCACATGCCAGTCCAACATGATGGGCTTCAAAATAATTTGTCAAAGGATCTGAGATTTATTTGTTCCTCTGGGATACATTCAACCCTTCTGTGTGTTTATGTTGCATTGTTAAAACAAAAGGAACAGAAAATGTTGGTGCTAATCGGAATTTAACGACCCTTTGTTTCTGGATTGGTGTATGTGTGTGTGTATGTGTGTGTGTTCATCTCTTTTGATGGATAACAGTTCCCTTTTAAATAATATTCACTTGGAGAAGAAAATAAATTTTCAGCAAAACAAGGAAACCCTTTCCATGAAAGAGACATTACTAGGTTGTTAAAGCATCATTATGTATTGAGTTCCTAATGTATTGGTCTTGGGAGCACATGTTAATCACAAGGAGGAATTTTGATTGCCAGATGAACAGATTAGGAAGTAAGATATGAAATGTGCTTGTAAGCAGCAGATAAATAGTTAGATGACAAGCAAAATACATTATTTGGTATTTCAAAATATTTCCACTTCATCACCAGTTCATTAAAATCCTGCCTCCTCTCTCATGGCCCATCAGGAATTTACATCAAGATTATTTGCCACCCCTCCCCCGCAAAAAAAAAACCACCCTAAAAAATAAATCATCAGAATAAGTGAATTATGAATAAGTCATAGGATTGTTTTTAACACTTTTCTACGTCTAAATAGACAGGCAAAAACAGCTGCTGGAAGGCCTTATGATTGCTGTCGATGGTGAGATGCTTTTTTCCTTATTACTTCACACACCACACAGAAAAGGAACCAAGGGACCAAGGGTGGGGCCACAAGACAAGACAATTGTCCACACTGTAACCAAGATGACTGACGGTCTTTGAAGAGTCTCCGAATGTTGACTGGGTACCCTGTGGAAGAGCGGTCAGAGTTTGTTACCTCTTTCCACACAGCCTTCCAGTTCTAACGCCACCTGCTTATTTAATGAAGAACTGTGTAAGCACTTGGTGCCCTAAAGATGCCCAAGTGTTATAAATAAGGGGCTCACCGATCCCCTAGCCAACTCTGCAGAACCGAGTTCACCCTGAGTGGTCAATTTGAAAACCAACAGATTTAATAAGAGCAAGAAACAAAGCAGAGTCTAGTTTAAAAAAAAATAAAATAAAAAATAGCCTTGAGTCCTAATAGTTAAAAGAAACAAAATATATTCTTTGATTAATTTTGTGTGTGTATGTGTTTTTCTCTCACCGGGAATATTAGCTTGACAAAGGCAGAAAAAATGAGGGGGGTGGGGTGGGAGAGGGAGGGAGAGAGAAAGGAGGGAGGAAGGGAGGGAAGAAGGAAGGGGAGGGAAAGAATTTTCTTAACATGCATACAGCATACCAAATACTATGCATAGCATCTGTGCTTCGATTACTTCATATAATAGCAAAATTAAAACGAGAGGTAGGCCCTATTACCAGTATCATTTGATACATGTGAAAAGGATCACATAGAGAAAGCAATTCATTCAGCATCACAGAGTTAGTGACTGTTGCATCTTTATCGTACGTGCAGATATTTGTACAATGGCCGTGCTACCTCCTAAAATGCGCCAATGGCCTTCCATTCTCTTAGGATAAGAGGACAGTCCTTAACGGGGCTACACGGGCCCTGCCCAGTTCTCCAGCCTCATCCCACTTTCCCTTTACTCACACTTCCAGCCACCTGGCCCCTTTTCAGTTTCCCCAAAGTCCTTTTGTTCCCTCCTGACATGTAAAGCTCTTTTTAATGAAAGTATAGTTGACAGACACTATTATATTAGTTTAAGATGTACAACATAGTGATTCAACATTATATACCTTATGAAGTGATTACCATGAGAAGTCTAATATCCATCTATCACTGTACAAAAATTATTGCGATATTATTGACTGTATTCCCTATGCTGAGCATTATATTCTTGTGACTTATTTGTGTTATAATTATAACTTTGTAACTCTTAATCTCATTCACATTTTTTCCCATCCCCCCACTGCCCAACTTTCTGGAAGCTATCAGTTTGTTCTCTGTATATATGAGTCTGCTTCTTTTGTTTACTCATTTGTTTAGTTCTTTTAGATTCCACATATAAGTGAAATGATACAGTATTTGTCTGTCTTGACTTATTTCAATTAGCATCATGCCCTCTAGGTTCACCTACAATGTCACAAATGGCAAGCTTTCATTCTTTTTTATGGCTGAGTAATATTCCATTGTATAGATGTACCACATCTTCTTTATCCATTCATCTGTTGATGGACACCTAGGTTGCTTCCCTATCATCACTATTGTAAACAATGTCCTTTGTTCTTTCTCTCCTAGGGCAGGAATTTTGCAAATACTGTTTCCGAAGTCTGAAACAACCCCACTCCCCCACTCAGCCCTACCTGGTTAACTCCCTCCCTTCCTTCATGTCAGCTTTGAGGGGAGCGTGTCCTGACCCTCCATGATGACATCAATGGCCTTAGCATCTCATACCTCCTCAGACCCTCCATTACCCTAGAAACATCTAAGTTCACAAAACTATTCCATTCACCATTGTATCCCATGCACCTAGCAAGCTATATGACATGCAGAGTGCTCAACAGATATTTATTATAGGCATAGATACCTGAACAAATGGACATCTATTTTAGAAGTCTATATTTTTTAGGTAGGTGTGTAAGCATTCAGAACTCAACTGTGGTGCCAACCCAGGTTGCTTTTTCAGGGCAACCCAGAAAAGCCTCCAGAAAAGAGAATGATTCAGGGCTAGGACACAGAGCATAAGTTTCCACCCAGAGTGATCATCCGTCATCATTAGTTCTGGGGGAGGCTAGAGATTGTACTACAAAGACTGCATTATTCTCTGACTTCGGGACCAGGCTGCTTGTAATTGTTTTAGAAGTCCAAAGCCAGGAATCTGACAAAATGTTTTTCTCTCTCCCTTAAAAAATGATAGATCAGCTGCTTGGTGTTTTTCATAAATTCTGTAGCTGGAGTTGCGTTTTTCCATCCACATTTCACATTAAGGATTTCTTAGGAAAATAAGTATAAGAGAGAAATGTAATGAGATTATGAGCTTTTTAAAGCTCTATCTCTCTAATTAATACCCTAGAGGGGGAATTTTTTTTCTAACATAATGGCCTTTCAGTGTTAAAAGGGCTTAATCTTATGGTAAAATATGTTCACTTTCCCAGCACTCTGACCCAACTGATAAAATGAAAAGAGCTCATCTGTTTTCCCCGGGCTTCTGCCACTGCCAATGGTGGTGTTGTTTTCAGTATTTTCATAATGAACTAATCAACTGCTTATTCACTAATTGTGTCTACATTAAAAACTGATTACCCTGGAAAAGGACTATACTGCAGTTAACCTTCCAACTAGAGTTGGGAGGGGTGAGGATCACATGGCAACTTAAGACAGAGGAAATGGCTAAAACGAGGGCAGGAGGATATTTTTCTCTTCTCTGAGGTATGACTTCTTCCTTGGAGTTATCATATGCATGGAATTGGAAATCCAAAAGATGAAGAGGCTTCCACTTTGCTAAGTAGAGGCCATGCCTCAGTAGGCTTTGCTATCATTTTCAAAACAAAAGCAACAACTAGAACAATGACAACTGTCCACTGAACAAAGTATTCATGCCAGACACAATTCATGTACGAGGGCTGTCTGGAAAGTATCCAGCCGTGTAGTATGAAAAATAGAGGCATTTATGGCTGGATTTTTCTCCAGACAGCCCTCGTATAATCTCTGATTCTCACATCAACTCTACGAGGCAGGTATTGATGCCATACTTACTGATATGGGAGCTGACAGGTGAAGTAACTTGCCCAAAGCCACAGAGCTTATCAATGGCAGAAGTGGATGGGAATCATGCCTTTCTAACTTCACATCCAGGGATCCTACCCTCTCAGGGGATGATGGAAAAATGAGAAGCTTGGTGTTGATGAGATTTAGAGCAAATCCAAGGTCTCTAGCTACTCCTAAGCTCTCGATGCTTTCTGGTCAGCTTTCTCCATGACAGCAGTTCACAGTCTCTTCAAAGACCCCCTTTCATGGAGTAGTACAGAGAGGCAATGCTGAGCAGATCACCGCATCTGGGCACACACAACGACTACATTTCCCAGCCTTCTTTACTGATTGACTAGGACTATGATCAAATGTTGGCCAATGGAGTGTTGGCAGAAGTGATGTTAGCCACTTCTAGTTCACTGCTGAGTTTCCAGATTTATTCATCACTGATGTCTAGCCTAGCCTCACCTAAGTAGACTACCCTCTCAAAGAATAATCATGTCTCTATTTTAGATTAACTCAGCAGACAATACTAAGTGTCTCCTGCATGCAGGACACCCTAGGTACAATGACAATCAAAGCACACATGGTCCTGGCTCTCAGTGATGGTTACTTTTATGTGACAACCAGCCTGAGCCACAAGATACCCAAAGATTTGGTCAAAAATTATTCTGGGTGTGTCTATAAGGATGTTTCTGGATGGGATAAAATGTTTCTGCATGTAGGTGGGCCTCATGCAATCAACTGAATGCCTGAAGAGAACAAAAGGCTGAATTAAAGAGAACTGTGCCTACCTGACTACTTAAGTTGGGACACCGGTATTTTCCTGCCTTTGGACTCAAACTGAAAAAATCAGCTCTTCTTGTGTCTCAAAACAGCTGGATTTTCAACGTAAACTTCCACCAGATAGAAAGATATAGATATATAGATGACTAGATATAAAGATAGAGATAGAGACGTAGATGATATAGACATAGATAGATGATATAGATAATATAGATATTATAGGTGATAGAGATCACATATAGATGATGTAGATGTAGATATAGATGATATAGATAGATAGATAGATAGATAATAGATAGATAGATAGATACAGAGTTAGATATAACTCCTATTGGTTTTGGTTCTCTGAAATAAAGAGTGGTGGTAGAAAGATAATACGTAGACAAATAAACACACAAATTAAATAATTAGAACCTATAGTACTTTCATGAAAGAAACCAACAATTTGCTTAGATTAAAAATTATAGTTAGTCAGAAAAGGGCTCTCCAGGGAGATGAGATTCTTTTAAAATAAAGGTTTTATTATTTTCCAAGCATGGCAAGGCCAACAGATAATGAGATCAGAAAACAAATTATTACCATTGTAAAGGTAGCTTGCTATACTCACAGATTGCCCAGGGGTTGGGGCATGTTATACCCTGGGCGGCCACATGAGAAAGCACCAGGGTCAGTCAGGAGGCAGAGGGAGGAGTCTGGAGAAAACATGTGCAAGAACCTTTTTGTGGTTTCTGCAGGAAAGGGTGGAAGAGGCAGGGTAGGCAGATGTATGAGGGGTTACTTTGAATAATTTTGGTGGCTCTATAGCATAGGAGGGATCCTTAGTTGTCTAGGACTTAGATCTGAGTGATTAAGGTGGTGGAGTTGTGAGTGGCCTGAAGTATAAAAAGCCTATAAAGGAGGTAATTGGAGGTATGAGCTCTGGATTGGTTGGTCTGCACATGAAAGGTACACTTGAGGCAAGTCCTTTACCATCTCTAGGAATTAGCTTATCCTGGAATAGACAGTCCTACCAGGATCCAGCAAGGCTTCAAGATGTCAAAGCATTAAATACAGAAACTAGAGAAGTTCTGGTCAAGATGGTGGAGTAGGTAAACACTATACTCACTTCCTCTCATGACCACCTCAAAATTACAACTAAACTACAAAACAAACATCAGTGAGAATGGCCTGAAATCTACCTAAACTAAAGCCCTACAGTTAAGGATATACAGAAGAAGCCACCTCAAGACTGGTTGGAGGGGCAGAGACATGGAACTGGCTGGTCCCACTCTTGACCATTAAAAAAATCAAGAAAAATATCTGGGCTGTGGAGGTCCCCCCAGAGGAGTGAGGATTCCAAGTCCCGTACCAGGCTCCCCAACACAGGAATTCAGTGCCAGGGAAAAAAGTAAACACAACTTATGGCTGTGAAAACCAGTGGAGAATGCAGCTGAGTGAGGTGGCTGTAGTCCCAGGCACTCCTCTTAAAGCACCTGTGTGTGGGCTTACTTGCTGATGGTCTCACTCATTCTAAGCTCCATCTCGAAAGGTGCCAGGGACAAACAAGGAGAAACTGAGTGGTCTGGCTTCAGAGCAAAGTCTGGAGGGCCAGCTTCCTCCTGGACTGAGGAACTGGAGAAAGTCATTGTTTCTTTGTTGTGCCCTCTCCACTCTCAGTGCGCAGAAGCAGCCAGGTACCATATCTAAGTCTGCATCACCTCGCTATCACTTTTTGTCTGCCCAGTCCTTTGATTTTCTGAATCTATAGCCATACCACCCTGAGACACCCAATTTTGTCAGACTTTCCAAGACCCCATCCCACCCAACATTCAGGCATGCCCAAGCCACTTCCAGTGCCTTTTCCTTACAAATGGTCTGCCTTGACTCATGCTGCAGACTTCCCTAAAATCTCTCAAAGGTTCACAAAACCCACGCCAACAGTATCGAGCTTCGTCATGTCTCTTACCTCTGACTGAAAAGCCCCAAGCCCAGGACTAGCAACAACCAGCCTTGACTTGTGACCTGGCCTCTTGAGGCACCTCCAATCACAGTGTGGGCAGCAGCCATCTGCAGATTAATTTGTGGCTCATGCTAAGTGGCCCTGGGCAGGGCACAGGCTATGGCTGAATGTAGCCTGCAGTGGATCACCTCCCAGGTCACCTTCAGGCTGGCACACCAAAGGCTAGCTTTGGACTGAGCTGCAGCATCACCAGGTCACCTCCAAGGGCAACATGCCCAAAGGGCAGACTGAGCAGGCACCAGAGCCCTGCTAAAGTGAATCTGTAGGATCATACCTCGCACCACAGCTCCTCCACCATAGTCACGGCCAGTCCTCACAACCAATGAGCCTGAGAGTCAATCCCTCCATTGACATGCAAACAGTAACCAAGGCTTGACTATAACAGAAGGGCACACACAACCCACACAATGGACACACCTGGATTATCCAGCTTAGGTGACTAGGGAGACTGCACTATTGGGCTCCACAGGACCTACTACTACACATGACCACTCAACTAAGACTAGGACACATAGAAGCCCTACATAGAAAAAAACTTTAAAAAAACAATAAAAAATAAAAATAAAAAAACAAGGAGGCAGCCAAAATGAGAAGACAAAAAAACATGACCCAAATAAAAGAACAGAACAAAGCTCTAGAAAAGAACTTAACAAAATGGAGACAAGCAATCTACAAGACACAGTGTTCAAAACACTGCTTATATGATGCCCAGTCATCTCAAGAAAAACTTCAAAAAAGAAATAGGAAATATAAATATGGAGACAGAAAACATAAAAAAGAACCAACAGAAATAAATAATACAATAACTGAAATGAAGATTACAGGGACTCAGCAGTAAATGAGATGAAGCAGAGGATCAAATTAGCAATTTAGTAGATAAAATAGCAGAAAACACCCAATGAGAACAGCAAAAAGAAAAAAAATATCCAAACAAATAAAAATAAATAAGGAGACTTTAAGAGGTCTCTGGGACAACATCAAGCATACCAATATTCCCATCATAGAGGCACCAGAAGAAGAGATAAAGTAAGGAATTAAAAATCTATCTGAAGAAATTATGGTGGCAAACTTCCCTATCTTGGTGAAGGAAATAGACATACAAGCCCAAGAAGTGTAGAGTCCCAAACAAGATGAACCCAAAGAGGCCCACACCAAGACACATCATAAT
>PVKE010002196.1:0-86317 GCA_004027555.1 Craseonycteris thonglongyai
GGAAACCAATCACGCGCCTTTATGAGAGCCCGTGGTATGTACTCTGAGTCAACTCATCTCTTTGTTTGACATGCAGGGATCCTTCTCTCTCGCGCATCAACATGAAACAACGCTCCTTTCCGCAATGTGGCTGCCGACATGGTTGTATTTTTTCATTTTTATTTTTTGATGATTATTTTGGGAAAACCCGTGAAGCACTGAAGCCACAAAACATGAAGCGCGAAGTGGCGAGGGAACACTGTACACCTCAAAACACACAGAGGAAATATAGACTGACAACACATTTTTCAGCACAAGTTATAGAACAAAAAAAGACATATTAGCTTAAAATACTAAAGGAAAATAAATGTGAAACTAGAATTCTGTGACAGATCATTCATTCATTTGATGGGAGTAGTGGAGTGTTCAATTATACAGCAATTGAAGAAGTGCATGCCCTACTTTCCAGCAGTAGTACTTTTAAGTATACTATAGCATTGTTTTCCAAGCTATAGGTTTAGTGGGATGTAAAATAATTTACAGGGATAGAACTAGCATTTTTTAAATTAGTACAAAAAAGAAATACTTAAGTGTATCACACACAATAAGGGTAAAGATTCATGCCACTGTTGTTTCAGTTTATACACGTAACATAAATGCATATTCTTTTATAGGATTATGAAGAAATTATAGTTCTAACAGTATGTCACAGCTAAAAATACTTGAAAGCTACTACTATACAGATGCTTACACATGCGCATAATACAGTGTTCATTGCAGCATTATTTGTTACATTGAAAATTATAAACAACTTAATTGTATACCATGCAACTTAATTAAGTAACATAATTGTATATGGAAATGTTAAAGGATTTTAAGTAGATTTGTATATAATATAGATGTGTCTCAAAAAGATAATAGTAAATTTAAAAAGCAAGTTGTAGGATAATAACAATAGTAAATGTTTTAAAACTATACAATATATTGTTAATAGATATATATGTATTTAAAAGAATAAAGGATGCAATACCAAATGTCTTGAGGGTTTAGTTTTATCTGAAATGCATAACTTTTTTATCTTTTAAGGATCATATAAATAGTGTATGGGTTTTAAATTATATATATATATATATATATATGTAAAAGACAGAAAAATTATACATTACAGCAATTGAACACAATTGACATTTACAGGACACTTTGTTCTACAAAACTAGGCTATATATTATCTTCTATTGCACATGGAACATTCTCAAGGATAGACCATATGCTGGGACACAAAACTAGTCTTAGCAGACTTAAGAATAGTGAAATCATACCAAGTATATTTTCTGACCACAAAGCTTTGAAATTCGAGATCAACTACAAGAAGAAAGAAGGAATAACTATATACACATATAAATTAAAAAACATGCTATTAAAAAATGAGTGGGTCAAAGAAAAAAGAAGAGCTTAAAAGTACATAGAAACTAATGACAGTGGAAACACACTATAAAAACTACTGTGATGCAGCAAAAGCAGTAATAAAAGGGAAATTTATGTAATTACAGGCCAATCAAGAAATAAGACAAATTTCAAACAACCTAATATACATCTTAAAACACTAGAAAATAAAAGAATAAAACTGAAAGTCAGTCAGCAAAGTAAGAAAGTAATAAAAATTAGAGCAGAACTAGATGAATGGAGAATAAAAAAACAATAGATAAAACTAATGCAATAAAGAACTGGTTCTTTGAAAAGGTTAATATAATTGACAACCCCCAGCTAGGCTCACCATGGGAAAAAGAAGACACAGATAACCAAAATTAGAAATGAAACAGGAGAAAATATGACTGATACTACAGTAACACAAAGGATCATATAAGAATGCAATGAAGAGGTTCAACATATGCAAAATGATAAATGTTGAATCACAAAATAAAACACCACACAAACAAATAAATAAATAAAAAACACAGAAATACAAAGGATTATACAAAAATACTATGAACGACTATATGCTACCAAATCTTACGACTTAGAAAAAATGTACAAGTTTTTAGAAATGTATAGCCTACCTAGACTGAATCAAGAAGAACTGGAAAACCTAAACAGACCAATCAATGGTAATGAAATTGAAACAGTCATCCAAAAACTCCCCAAAAACAAGACGCCAGGACCAGATGGTCTCACGAGTTTTACCAGGCATTCAAATAGGAACTCACACTTCTCAAACTTTTCCAAAAAAATTGAAGAAGAAGCAATACTTCCCACCTCATTCTATGAGGCCAACATAACCCAAATACCAAAGCCTCCCAAGAACATCACGAAAAAGGAAAACTATCAACCAATATCTCTCCTGAACACCGATGCAAAAATTCTAAACAAAATACTAGCAAATAGAATACAACAATGCATTTAAAAAAAATTACACATCACAATCAAGGAGGATTCATCCCAGGGGAACAAGTATGGTTCAACATATGCAAATTGATCAATGCGACACACCACATAAACAAAATAAAAGATAAAAACCATATGATTATATCCATCTATGCAAAAAAAGCATTCAACAAGATACAACATCAATGTATGATCAAAACACAACAAAATGGGTATAGAAGGAAAGTACTTCCACATAATAAAGGCCATCTACAACATACCCTCAGTAAATGTCATACTGAATGGGGAAAAACTGAAGCCTTCTAAAATCAGGAAGAACACAGGAATGTCCCCTGTCACCACTGCTATTCAATATAGAGCTAGCAGTTCTAGATGAGCCATCAGGCAGGAAAAAGAAATAAAAGGGATCCAAATTGGGAATGAAGAAGTTAAACTGTCACTTTTTGCAGACAACATGATCTTTCTTATAGAAAAACCTGAAGACTCCACCAGAAAACTGTTAGAAATAATAAATGAATACAATAAAGTTGCAGGATACAAAATCAATGTACAAAAATCCACAGCATTTTTATATACAAACAACGGAACTTCAGAAAAAGAAATGAGAAAAATACTGTTTGCAATATTGTTTGTGATCAAAACAAAAAGAATAAAATACTTAAGAATAAACTTAACAATGAGAAGGATTTATACATGGAAAACTACAAGACACTATTAAAAGAAATTGAAGATGATACAAAGAAATGGAAGGATATTCCGTGTTCATGGATTGGAAGAATCAACATAGTTAATATGGCCCTATTCCCCAAAGCAATATACAGATTTATTGCAATTCCAATAAGAACCCCACAGACATTCTTTCGAGGAATAGATTTTTAAAAATTATCAGAGTCAAATTGAACCACGAAAGAACCCAAATCTTGAAAGCAATTCTCTGAAAAAGGAATAAGGCTGGAGGCATCATGAGGCTCCCTGACTTCAGTCTATGCTACAAAGAGTCAATGATCAAAACAGCTTGGTACTGGCAGAAAAACAGACATACAGACCAATGGAACAGAATCGAAAACCCAGAAACAAACTCACAAATATATGGACAGATAATCTTTGATAAAGGAGCAAAAAATATACAATGGGGGAAAGAAAGCCGCTTCAGTAAATGGTGCTGGGAAAATTGGAAAACCACATGCAAAAGGATGAATCTGGACCGTGAACTGTCACCATATACTAAAATTAACTCAAAGTGGATTAAAGACCTCTACATAAGACCTGAAACAAGTGCATCGAAGAAGGCTTCAGCACTAAACTTATAGACCTTAGATATCACTTTATGAACTTGACTCCAAAGGCAAGGGAAGTAAAAGCAAAAATAAATGAATGGGATTGTATCAAACTACGTAAAAAGCTTCTATACATCAAAGTACACCATCAACAAAGTAAAAAGGAAACCAGCCAAATGGGAGAATATATTTGCAAACAATGCCTCAGATAAGGGGCTAATATCTAAAACAGAAAGAACTCATACAACTCAACAACAAAAAAAAACAAACGATCCAATTAAAAAACAGTGAGAAGACCTAAACAGACACTTCTCCCCCTAAGACATACAAACAGCCAATAGATACATAAAAAAATGTTCCACATCACTAGCAATTAGGGAAATGCAAATAAAAACCACAATGAGATACCACCTCACACCTGTTGGAATGGCTATAATCAACAAGACAAGGAGAGGGTGTGGAGAAAGATATGAAGATATGTATGAAGATAATATAGCATTGTCTTTATTATTGTATCGTTTTAATGTCTTTTCTTTTAAATTACATTTATTGGGGTAACATTGGTTGGTAAAGTAACATAGGTTCTAGTTATAAATTCTATAATACGTTGTCTATGTTTTGCACTATGTGCTCACCACCCAGAGTGAGCTCTCCTTCCATCACCATATACAGTGGTACCTCGGTTCACGAACGCTTCTGTTCACGAACAACTCGGTTCACGAACAGAAAAGTTCATCAAAATATGCTCCGGTTCACGAACTCCGCTTCGGTTCACGAACAGGAGCCGCGGCCATCTTAATGCTATTTCCTGGCTGTCACATGGTTGTGACTTCCTGTAGGAAGATCGTGGAGAGAGACACAGAAAAAAGTACACTGTGAGTACTTTCAGTGACGTTTTTTTTATTTTTGTTGTGCTCTTTTCTACATTACTATACTGTACTAATGTGTATTGTACTTTGTTTCATATTTTTTGTGCTTCAAAAACCGAAAAAAAAGGTCAGAACAGATTAACTGGATTTACATTGAACCCTATGGGAAACTGTGCCTCCGTTCACAACCAATTCGGTTCACGACCAGAGTCAGTTCACAAATTAAGTTCGTGAACCGAGGTACCACTGTATTTGATGTCTTCTCTCTCTTCCCCACCCTCCCCACTTGCCCTCTGGTAATCACTAATATTCACTGTGTCCATGAGTTGTTTTTTTTTCTTTGCTGCTTTCAGTTTTATATTCCACCTATAAGTGAGGTCATATGTTTCTTGATTCTTTCATTCTGAATTATTTAGCTTAATAAGATGTTTCCAAGGTCCATCCATGTTGTCACAAATTGCTGTATTTCATCTTTTCTTATTGTTGAGTAATATTTCATTGTGTAAATATTCCACAACTTTTTTATCCAGTCATCTGTCAGAAGACACTTTGGTTGATTCCACAACTTGGCCACCATGTACAGTGCTGTGATGAACACTGGGGTACATGTATCTTTGCAGATTAAGCTTTTCAGGTTTTTTGGGTAGATACCAGGAGAGGGATTGCTGGGTCATATGGCAATTCCATTCCTAGTTCTTTGAGGAATCTCCACACTGCCTTCCACAGTTGTACCAATTTACATTCCCACCAGCAGTGTATGAGGGTTCCTTTTTGTCCACAGCCTCTCCAGCACTTGTTATACCTTGTCTTGTTGATTATAGCCATTCTAACAGATGTAAGGTGGTATCTCATTGTGGTTTTTATTTGCATTTCCCTAATTGCTAGTGATGCTGAGCATTTTTTTATGTATCTGTTGGCTGTATGTCTTCAGGAGAGAAGTGCCTGTTTAGTTCTGCCCATTTTTTAATTGGATCATTTGTTTTTTTGTTATTGAACCGTATGAGTTCTTTATATATTTTAGATATTAGCCCTGTATCAGAGGCATTGTTTCCAAATATTTTCTCCCATTCGGTTGGTTTCCTTTTTATTTTGTTTACAGTGTCCTTTGCTGTGTAGAAGCTTTTGAGTTTGATATAGTCCCATTCATTTATTTTTGCTTTTTGGGTCTAGTTCATAAAGTGCTCTCTGAGCCCAAGGTCTATAAGTTTAGTGCTGATACTTTCTTCTGTGCACTTTATAGTTTTGGATCTTATGTGGAGGTCCTTAATCCACTTTGAGTTAATATTGGTATATGGTGACAGTTCACAGTCCAGATTCATTCTTTTGCATGTGGTTTTCCAATTTTCCCAGCACCATTTACTGAAGAGGCTTTCTTTTCCCCATTTTATTTTGCTCCTTTCTCAAAGATTATCTATCTGTATATTTGTGGGTTTATTTCTGGGTTTTTGATTCTGTTCCATTGGTCTGTATGTCTGTTTTTCTGCCAATAATAAGCTCTTTGGATTATTGACACCTTGTAGTATAGACTGAAGTCAGGGAGCATGATGCCCCCAGCCTTATTTTTTTTTTTTTGTAGGATTGCTTTGGCAATTCAGGACCTTTTGTGGTTCCATATGAATGTGATAATTTGTTTTTATCTATTTCTTGAAAGAATGTCTGTGGGACTTTAATGGGAATTGCATTAAATCTATATTGCTTTGGGTAATATGGCCATTTTAAGTATGTTGATTCTTGTAATCTATGAACATGGAATATCCTTCCATTTCTTTGCATCTTCTTCAATTTCTTTTAATAGTGTCTTATAGTTTTCTGTGTATAAGTACTTAACGTTCTTTGTTAAGTTTATTTCTAAGTATTTTACTTTTGTTTTGATCAAACGATTGTGTTTTTCTCATTTCTTTTTCTGAAGTTTCATTGTGTATAAAAAAAGCTGTGGATTTTTGTACATTGATTTTATATCCTGTAACTTTACTGTATTTGTTAATTATTTCTAACAGTTTTCTGGTGGAGTATTTGGGGTTTTCTATATGAAGGATCATATCGTCTGTAAAAAGTGACAGGTTAACTTCTTCGTTTCCAATTTGTATGCGTTTTATTTCTTTTTCCTGCCTAATGGCTCTGACTAGGCCTTCCAGCACTATGTTGAATAGCAGTGGTGACAGGGGACATCCCTTTCTCATTCCTGATTTTAGCAGTGAAGATTTCACTTTTCCCCTGTTCAGTATGACGTTCACTGAGGGTTTGTCATATATGGCCTTTATTATGTTGAGGTATTTTCCTTCTATACCCATTTTATTAAGTGTTTTGATCATAAATGTATCTTGTCAAATGCTTTTTCTGCATCAATTGATATAATCATATGGTTTTTATCTTTAGTTTTGTTTATGTGGTATATCACATTGATCGATGCCTTTGGAATGAATCTCACTTGATTTTGATGTATACTCTTTTTAATGCATTGTTGTATTCTATTTGCTAGTATTTTGTTTAGGATTTTTGCATCGGTGTTCATCAGAGGTATTGTTTGATAGTTTTCTTTTTTGGTGATTTTCATGCCAGGCTTTGGTATTAGTATAATGTTGGCTTCATAGAATGAATTGGAAAGTATTGCCTCTTCTTAAATTTTTTGGAAAAGTTTGAGAAGAATAGGTGTTAGTTCCTCCTTGAATGCCTGGTAAAACACGTTAGCGAGACCATCTGGTCCTGGACTCTTGCTTTTGGGAAGGTTTTGGATAATTGTTTCAATTTCCTTACTGTTGATTGGTTTGTTTAGGTTATCCAGTTCTTGACTCAGTCTAGGTAGATTATATGTTTCTAAAAACTTGTCTATTTTTTCTAGATTGCAAAATTTGGTGGCATATAGTCTTTTATAGTATTTTTGTATGATCCTTTATATTTCTGTGGTATCTGTTGTAATTTTTCCTCTTTCATTTCTAATTTGGATTATTTGTGTGTTTTCTTTATTCCTTTGGTGAGTCTGGCCAGGGGTTTGTCAATTTTATTAATTTTTTCAAAGAACCAGCTCTTTGTTGTATTAATTTTTTCTGTTGTTTTTTTATTCTATATTTCATTTAGTTCTGCTTTAATTTTTATGATTTATTTTCTTCTGATGGCTTTGGGTGTTTTCTGTTCTTCTTTTTGTAGTTATTGAAGATGTGATATTAGGTTGTTTACTTGTGATTTCTCTTGTTTCTTAAGAAAGCCCTGTAGTGATACAAATTTTATTCTTATTACTGCTTTTGCTGCGTCGCAGTAATTTTGATATGTTGTGTTTTCATTGTCATTTCTTTTTATGTATTTTTTTAATCTTTTACTTCTTCTTTGATCCAGTCATTTTTTTAATAACATGTTGTTTAATCTCCATGTATATATGGTTTTTCCTGCTTTCTTTTTGTTGATCTCCAATTTCAAAGCTTTGTGATAGGAGAATACACTTGGTATGATTTCAATCTTCTTAAATTTGCTGAGGCTAGCTTTGTGTCCCAACATGTGGTCTATCCTTGAAAACGTTCCATGTGCACTGGAAAAGAATGTATAGTCCTTTGTTTTAGGATGAAGTGTCCTTCCTGTAAATGTCAATTATGTCCAGTTGCCTTAATGTATCATTTAACGGTGATATTTCTTTGTTTATTTTCTGTTTGGACGATCAGTCCATGGCTGTGAATGGGGTGTTTAAGTCCCCTACTATAATTGTGTTTTTTTCAGTTTCTCCTTTTAGATCTGTTAGTAGTTGCTTTGTAAATTTTTGTGCTTCTTGGTTGGGGGCATATATATTAATAATTATAACATCTTCTTGTTGTATTGTCCCCTTTGTCATTATGAAATGTCCATTTTTGTCCCTTACTATCTTTTTGATCCTGAAATCTGCTTTGTCAGATATAAATATGGCTACACCTGCTTTTCTCTGGGTTTCACTTGCTTGGAGTAATTTTTTCCACTCTTTCACCTTGAGTCTGTGTTTGTCCTTGTTGCCATGGTGTGTCCCTTGTAGACAGAATAAAGTTGTTTTTTGTTCTTTAATCCAGTTTGCTACTCTGTGTCTTTTTATTGATGAGTTCAGTCCATTTACATTTAGAGTGATGATTGATATATGAGGATTTCCTATAGCCATTTTATCTTTTGTTTTCTGGTATCTCTTTTTTTTTTATTGCTTCTTTGCTTTTTTCTTCCCATTGATTATTTTAGTTTTATGGTGTTTATGACTGTTTTTTCTGTATTTTCATTTTTTGTTTTTATGTGTCCCTGATCTAAGTTCTTTTTCAGAGGTTACTATGAACTTTATGTAAAGGAAAGTTTCATACATGCAGTGGTTCCTTTTCTTAAGGATGTTTCTTATCTCCATTCTCTTTGGAAGCTTAAGTCTTTACTTCCTCCCTTTTTTATATTTTTGTTGTTGCAGTTTATTCCTATTTACTTTTACTTTTTTTTCCAGGTCCAATTGCCTCTTTCAGTATTTCTTTAAATGCTGACCTTGTGCTAGAGAATTTCTTCAGTTTTTGTATGTCTGCAAAGGTCTTTATTCCTCCTTCATTTCTAAAGGGTAACTTTGCTGGGTATAGGATTCTTGGCTGGTAATTTTTCTCCTTCAATATTTTGAATACTTTGTCCCATTCCCTTCTGGCTTGTAGAGTTTCTGTTGAGAGATCTGATGAGAGTCTGATGGGCTTTCCTTTATAGGTTATGGTGTTCTTTGTTCTGGCTGCCTTGAGGAATCTTTCTTTGTCTTTGACCTTTGACATCTTTAGTATAATGTGCCTTGGAGAGGGTCTGTTAGGATTCAAGTAGGTAGGGGTCCTTTTTCCTTCTTGGATTTGAGGTTCCAGTTCTTGCCATAGATTTGGGAAGTTCTCATCTACTATTTGTCTGAGTAGGTTCTCTGTGCCTATCTTGTACTCTGCTCCCTCTGGTATACCTATTATTCCTATATTATTTTTTCTAATGAAGTCAGATAGTTCTTGTAGATATCTTTCATTTCTTATAACTTTTAGGTCTTTCTCTTCCTTTTGTGACATTTCCAAGTTTTTGTCTTCAATTTTACTAATTCTTTTCTCCATCTGGTCAGCTCTGTTTCCTATGTTAGCTATTTCATTTTTCATTTCTTATATTGTGTTGTTTATCTGCAGAATTTCTATTTCAATCTTTTTCATAGCTTTCATTATTTTTCTGCGATCATTTACCTCCTTCTGTGTACTGCGCCAATTTGCTCTGATCTCTTTGAATATTTTCGTAATTGCATTCCTGAATTCTCTGTCAGTTAGCTCATATAATTCCATACCTTCAAGTTCCTTTTCCGGAGATTTTTTTCTTTTTTTTTGAGCTCCT
Source organism: Craseonycteris thonglongyai (assembly GCA_004027555.1). Lineage (NCBI taxonomy): Eukaryota > Metazoa > Chordata > Mammalia > Chiroptera > Craseonycteridae > Craseonycteris > Craseonycteris thonglongyai. The sequence continues at coordinate 9,830 of PVKE010002196.1, forward strand.
TTGTTCAAAGGGGGTATTCATCGCTGCTAGAGCGTTTTGTTTCTTGGACATGAGGACGTTTTTTTTCTTGGTAGATTTGAAGGTATCTATCTTTTACTTCTGAGCTTGTGTTAGTGTCTTATAATATTTCCTCTTATTTCATTTTCTCACAGTGGGAGACTTCCTAGGAGATGGGCTTCTCTTTGACTCAGTTGCCCTGGTCTTTGTATGCCTCCTCTCTGGCAAGGTACGGTGGGCGATGGTATTCTATGCCTTTGAGATCCCACTGCTGTCAGAAGCTGCCACACCTAGATCCCTCTGCTGACTTCAGCGGGACAGGTAGGGCCAGGGCTTGTTCAGAATTGTGCAGGTGTGTTTGCTTCACAGGGTAATGGAGGCTTCCCTCTCTGTCTCCAGCAGGAAGAGTAGGGGAGACGTTTGTTGGGAAAGGCACAGGCCTGATTGTTTCACAAGGTAATGGCAGCTTCCCTCTGCTGGCTTCTGCAGGAAGAGTGAGGGCGGGGTTTGTTGGGAAAGGCGCAGGTCTGATTGCATGACAGGGTAATGGCGGCTTCCAGCAGCAGCTCACTGAAGGCCCGCCATGGGTGAGGCCTGCGGGGTGAGCCCTGGGAGACATCAAGGGGAAGCAGCAAGACTCCATGTCCAAGGCCATGCAGTTCTCCGGTTGGGTCGTCACCTCACTGAGGGCCACTCTGTGCCTCAATCACCAGTACACTACCGGTGTCAGTGCTCCTGCCACTGGAACATCCGCATCCGGCTCCAGTTCCCAGCCTCAAGCTCTGTAGGCCCCCAGCTCCAGCTGCCCGATTCAAGCACTGGCAGCTGGATCTTCACTATGGTCACTGACAGCGATCCCTGGCTGCTGCTGGTGCCTTGCTCTGGCCTCCTGCCCCGCGCTGTGCCCTCCTGCACCGCGCTCTGGCCTTCTGCCCCACGCTCTGGCCGCCCTCCCCACACCACGGCTGCTCCCCTGCACTCTCACCAGGGCCTCTCGCCACCATCAGCTGCTCCCGCTTTTTCCATCTACCCCACGCTCTGGCGTCTGTGCCTCCGCCTCTGTCTGTTCCAGGCCTCCCACCCATCCAGAGTCATTCTGCACCTCGACCCGGGTCCCCACACTCCCACCTCAGTCAGTCTCTCCTCTGCTGGACTCGGGTCAGCCTCTGGGTCGGTCACTGGGTGGGTCTCCGCACGGTTCCCTTTCTTTCTCACTCGCCTTTTTCTCCAAATTTAGGCATTTTCTTGGGTCTCTCAACCGAGGCTGTGCACTCCTTAGGGATTCTTCAGTTGTATTTTAATTATTTAAATTGTCTTTCCAGAAGAGGTTTCAAGAGCTTCTCTCACACTGCCATCTTGATGATGTCTCTCCTGTATTCATTATTTCTAATAGTTTTCTGGTTGAGTCTTTAGGACTTTCCATATAAACGATCATGTCATCTGGAGTGACAGTTTAACTTCTTTACTCCCAATTTGGAAGCCTTTTGTTTCTTTCTTCAGCCTGATGGCTCTGGCTAGAATTTTCAGCACTATGGTGAATAGCAGTGGTAACAGGGGACATCTCTGTCTTGTTTCTGATTTTAGAAGAAAAGGTTTCAGTTTTTTCCCATTTAGGATGCCATCCACTGAGGGTTTGTTGCATATGGCCTGTATTATGTTGAATTACTTTTCTTCTATACCCATTTGTTAAGTGTTTTGATCATAAATGGATGTTGTGTCTTGTCGAATGCTTTTTCTGAGTCGATTGATATAATCATATGGTTTTTATTTTTTATTTTGTTTATGTGGTGTATCACATTGATTGACTGTTGGTCATCCTTGGGCCCCTTAGGTGAATGTCACTTGATCATGATGTACAATCTTTTTAACACATTTTTGTATTCTATTTGCTAGTTTTTTGTTTAGGATTTTTGCATCAGTATTCATCAGAAATATTGGTCTATAATTTTCTGTTTTTGAGATGTCCTTTTTAGGCTTTGGCATTAGGGTAATATTGTCCTCCTACAATGAGTTGGGAAGTATTGCCTCTTCAATTATTTTGAAAAATTTGAGGAGGATAGTTTTTAATTACTCTTTGAATGCCTGGTAAAACTCATTAATGATACCATCTGGTCCTGGACTCTTGCTTTTGTAGAGGTTTTGCTGGGGGGTTTTTGTTGTTGTTTGTTTATAATTTTTTTTTTTTTTTTTTTTTTGACAGAGAATGGGGAGGGCCCAGAGTAGTTTCCATAGTTATACGTCATCAGTTTTCCACACAGTTCCATTCTACATGGGTGGGTGGGGCTACCCACAGTGGGAACTGGGCCGAGGACCTCACACATGGAAGGCATGCCCATGTAAGCTGGGGGCCAAACCAGGGTCCTCCCACATGGGAAGCACACCACAGTTCAGCATACAGGTCTGCATGGGCTGGGGCTAGGACTTGATCCTTGGACCCCAGGGCTGCTAAGTGAACACTTAACCTGCTGAGCCATCCCAGATTCTTCTTGGAGAGGTTTTGGATCACTGTTTCAATTTCCTTACTGTTGATTTTTCTGTTTAGATTATCCAGTTCTTCTTGATTCACTCTAGGTAGACTATATGTTTCTAGAAACTCGTCCATTTCTTCTTCATTGAAAAATTTGGTGGCATAGAGCACTTAATAGTATTTTTGTATGATGCTTTGTATTTCTGTGGTATCAGTTTTAATTTCCCCTCTTTCATTTCTAATTTGGATTATTTGTGTCTTTTCTCTTTTTCCCTTGGTGAGCCTAGCTATCCAGGGCTTTGTGAGTTTTATTAATTTTTTTTAAAGAACCAGCTCTTTGTTGCATTAATTTTTTCTGTTGGTTTTGTATTGTTTATTTCATTTAGTTGAGCTCTAATTTTCATGGTTTCCTTCCTTCTACTGACTTTGGGTATTTTTTATTTCTTATTTTTCTAGTTCTTTAAGATGTGATATTAGGTTGTGTACTTGTGATTTTTCTTGTTTCTTGAGATAGGTGTGCAGTGATATAAATTTCCCTCTTGTTACTGCTTTTGCTGAATCCCAGTAATTTTGGTATGCAGTGTTTTTATTCTCATTCATTTCTGTGTATTTTCTAGTCTCTTTTATTTCTTCTTCAATCATTTTTAATAATAAAATGTTGTGTAATCTCCATGTACATGTGGTTTTTTCAGCTTCTTTAAGGTTGTTGATCTTTAATTTCAAAGCTTTGTGATCGGAGAATACACTTGAAATGATTTCTATCTTCTTGAATTTGCTGAGGCTAGCTTTGTGTCCCAGTATGTGGTCTATCCTTGAGAATGTTCCATGTGCACTAGTAAAGAATGTATAGTCATGTGTTGTACGGTGAAGTTTCCTGTAAATGTCAGCTATGTGCAATTGCTATAATGTATCATTTAAAGCTGCTATCTCCGTATTTATTTTTTGTTTGGATGATCTGTTCATGGCTGTCAAGGTGGTATTTAGGTCCCCTACTATAATTGTGTTTTTGTCAGTTTCTCCTTTTAGATCTGTTAGTAGTTGCTTTGTAAATTTTGGTACTTTATGGTTGGGGGCATAAAAATTAATAAGTGTCATTTCTTCTTTTGTATTTTCTCCTTTATCATTATAAAATGTCCATCTTTGTATTTTATTACCTCTTTGATCCTGAAGTCTATTTCATCAGATATAAGTATGGCTATACCTGCTTTTCTCTGGGTGCCATTTACTTGGAGTATTTCTTTGCACCCTTTCACCTTGAGTCTGTGTTTGTCCTTGTGGCTGAGATGTGTCTCTTGTAGACAGCATAAGGTTGGTTTTCGTTGTTTAATCCATTTACTACTCTGTGTCTTTTTATTGGTGAGTTCAATCCATTTACGTCTAGGGTGATGATTGATATATGAAAATTTTCCATAGCCATTTTATCTTTTGTTTTCTGGTAGCTCTTTTTTTTCAATTGCTACTTTGGTTTTTTATTCCCATTGGTTATTTTAGTTTGATGGTGCTTATGATTGTTTTCTCTGTTTTCCTTTGTTATGTGTTCTAGTTCTCACTTCTTTTTGGGGGTTGTTACCATGAACTTTATATAAAAGAAAGTTTCATGCATGCAGTGGTTCCTTTTCTTAAGGATGCTTCTTATCTCCATTCTCTTTGAAATTTTAAACCTTTTCTTCCTCCCCTTTTATGTTTCTCTTGTTCCAGTTTATCCCTATTTATTTTTACTTTCTGTTTCAGGTCCAATCGCCTTTTAATACTTCGTGAAATGCTGCCCTTGTCCTGGAGAATTTCTTCCATTTTTGTATGTCTGAAAAGATCTTTATTCCCCCTTCATATCTAAAGTATAACTTTGCTGTGTAGATGATTCTTGACTAGTAATTTCTCTCTTTCAGTATTTTGAAAACTTGACTCAACTCCCTCAGACTTGTAGAGTTTCTGTTGAGAAATCTGATGGCCATCTGATGGGCTTTTTTAAATTTTTTTATATATTTTTATTTATTTATTTATTTTTGACAGAGAGAGAGAGAGAGAGAGAGAGAGAGAGAGAGACAGAGAGAGAGAGAGAGAGAGATACAGAGACAGAGACAGAGACAGAGAGAGAACTGAACCGGAGGAGCTCCCAGTTCAGCACATGGTTCCGCACGGGCCAGGGCCGGGATTTGATCCTTGGTCCCCAGCGCTGCAAAGTGAGCACTTAACCCACCGAGCCATCCCGGCTTCCCCGGGCTTTCCTTTATAGGTTATGGTTGTTGTTTTTTTTCTGGCTGCCTTGAGGACTCTTTCTTGGTTTTTTTCCTTTGACATCTTCAGTATAATGTGCCTTGGAGAGGGTCTGGTAGGATTCAAGTAGCTAAGGGTCCTGTTTCCTTCTTGAATTTAAATTCAAGAGTCTGAGTAAAGTCTCTGTGCCCATACCATCCTCGGCTCTCTCTGGAAAAACGTATTATCTTATGTTACTCTTTCTATTGGAGTCAGATAGTTCTTGTAGAGGTCTTTCATTTCTTTTAACTATTATTTCTGTCTCTTCTTCCTTCTGTGACATTTCCAAATTTCTGTCTTCGATTTTACTCAATTCCCTCCTTTATATGATCGGCCCTTCTTCCTGTGCTAGCTGTTTCATTTTTTTATTTATTATATTCTGCTGCTTATGTCCAGAATTTCTATTTGGTTCTTTTTCATAGTTTTAATTTCTTTTTTAAAGTATTCCTTTTGTTCATAAATTTCTTACTGAGGTCATTTTGCTTCATCTGTGCCCTCTACCAATTTTCTTTGATTACTTTTAGTTTTTTCAGAATCACAGTCTTAAATTCTGCGTCATACACCTTATATATTTCAGTATTTTCAAGTTCCTTTTCTGGAGATTTTCTCTTTTTTTCTGAGCACCTTTGTTCACTAGGGTACTCGTTACTGTTGGGGCGTTTCTTTTACTGGACATGAGGATTTTTTTCCTGGAGATGTGAATAGATCTTTCTTTCATTTCCGAGCCAGTGTTGCTACAGCATCTTGCAGTATTTTCTCTTCGTTATTTGGTTTCTCACAGTGGGAGACTTTCTAGAAGGTGGGTCTCTGTATGCCTCCTCTTTGGGAAGATATGGTGGGCAATGGTATTCTATGCCTCTGCGATCCCACTGCAGTCAGAAGCTGCCATACCCATGCTTCACAGTTTGCTTGGATCCCTGCGTGGCTTCGGCGGGAAGGGTGTGGGTTGAATATGTTGGAAAAGGCTCAGGTCTGTTTGCATTACAGGGTAATGGCAGCTTCCTGGCAGCAGCTGTCTGAATGCAGGCTCTGGGCAGAACTGGGATGGCAATTTGTGGGAGAGAGCAAGGGGAAGCAACCAGGTTCTTTGTCTAAGGCCACACAGTGCTCCAGTTGGGGGCAGCAGCTGACTGAATGCAGGCTCTGGGCAGAACTGGGGTGACGAGATGTGGGAAAAGAGCAAAGGGAAGCAGCCAGATTCTTTGTCCAAGGCCACACAGTGCTCCTATTGAGGCCCTACCTCATCAGGGGCACTCTGCTCTTCAGCCCGTAGCGTGTTCCTGCTACAGGCACTTCATCCACCATAATGCCCACTTCCAGCTCTTGTTTCCAGCCTTATGCTCCTCAGGCCCTACACTCTAGCCACCCAACCCACACTCTGGCAGCTAGACCCATGTTCCTGTCACCTGTGCCAATCTCCAGCTGCTGCTGGTGCCTTACTCTGACTTCCTGCACCATGCTATGGCCACCCACGCCATGTTATGGCTGCTCTCCCTGCACTCCTGCCTGGTAGTCATGCTATAGCCAGCCATGCCCGCTTCTGCTGTTTGCCTCGCGTTCTGACTGCCCAAGCTGCCAACTTTTTTCATTCGAGGCCTCTAACCCTGCCAGCGTTGTTTTGTACCTCAACCCCCACTCTTCTTTCCCCACCTCAGTCTCTTCTTTGACAGTCTCTTGGTCAGTCACCAGGTAGGTCTCCAGGTTGTGCTCTATGGAGTGTCTCCGCACTGCTCCCTTTTCTTCTTTCTCACTCACCTTCCTTTCTCTGGCTTTAAGTATTTTCTTGAGATAAGTGGGTTTCTCAGCTGAGGCTGTGTTGCTTAGGGATTCTCTGGTTGGATTTTACTTGTTCAATTTGTTGTCCTTTTCCAGGAGAAGTTTCAAGAGTTCCTCTCAAGCCATCATCTTGATGACGTCTCTCTGGAAAAGATTTTATGTCACTGTTGAACTAAGAAAATATATCCAGAGATTTTAACCAGCCCAGAAGTAGTCATGTATCTAATATGTAGCTGATAGCCAGGGCCCTTATTGTCTATCAAGTTTTAAGTCTTTGTTATATTAGATAATTTAAATAGAGGGGAAAATTTTTTATGGTTGTATGTCTATTTAGCAATGTTATGAAAAACAAATTGTAATGACCAGATACCCAGCGTCAGTCTCCCCAATCTATTTTTATGTCATTTAAAGTGAAGATAATTTAAGACATCTGCAAAACTATGTATTTCCTTTTGAGTGTGATACGTATAAGTTTATCCATTGTAAGAGAGCAGATTTAGGAGAATATTCACAATCTTCTCAATAGGAAAAGGAAGGAATTAATTTATTTTGAAAAGTTAAAGCTCATGTAGTTAAGTATTTAGTTCATGAGCAAATATAGGTATAGCGCAGTTTATTTATAAACCTTTGGTAGATGTTCTCTTTGAGAGAGGTCTATTTAGGGAAATTCAGTTGTCCATGAGGGAAATGACTGTCCTAAATACAGTTATATGCTTTACTACCTCATTTACACTTTAATCAAGACAGTCTCTTAGTTTGGTACTGTTTTATTCTGACTTTTCCATTCATTGACTTCCTTTTAGAACAAAATGTGCATGTCTTCAAATGACAGCAAGGAATGCCAAGACTTGCCCCTTGTTGAGTGATAAAATAATCATTGGATATAAATATAAAAGACTACAGAGACACATACCTACTGGGTAAGAAAGCTTGAGGACTTTTTGCAGGATGCTTGTATCTTTGAATGTGTGTTCTTTATTATTGTGGCCTATTGTCTTATAGATATTGTTAAAACTTATTTTTTTACACCAAAAATCTAAGTTAAGAAATTCCAAAACCAAACCTATATATTATTCTTAGAAATTGAAGTCAAACAGTACTCATGTATCTTACAGAATATACTCAGATTCTCATCAGCTTTGAGTCTGGCTCTTATCCCTCTAGAGTTAGTCTACTTTGGACAGCCATTTCCCTGTTAAGAAATAGCCTGTGCAAAGGTTATCTAAGAACTGGGTATTTTCAGCCTTTCATAGATATTATTAAAAAAATAAATATTTTTCTTCCTAGACATTTTCTTCTCAGACATTTCTTTCTTAGACATCCTTGACATTTTTTTTTAAGATTTATTTTATTGTTTGAGAGAAGGTGAAAGACAGACACACAGAGAGAAGTGGGAAGGGCCCATAGCAGTCTCCATAGTTGTACATCATTAGTTGTGACATAGTTTTATTCCACACAGGTGGATATGGGGCCACATGGGGCAGAAACTGAACTGGAGATTCCACATGGGAGGCAAGAACCTTTGCCACCATCCCAATGGTTACCAGTTGTGTCACAGTTCAACATATGGAGGTTACACTGGTTGAGGCCAGGATTCTATCCCTGATCTTGCATTTTCACGGCAAGCACTCAAACTGTGAACTATCCCAGCATCCCCAATCCTAGCCATTTTTAAAGAGCTAATATTTACTATATACCAGTTATTTTCTCAAGCATCTTATAAATATGCATTCATTTAATCTTCATGAAACAATCTTAAGGGGTTGGTACTATCATATAATCCCCATTTTTTTAATGGAAAATTAAAGCACAAAGAAGTCAATAAATCATCCAGGATAAGACAGCTAATAAATATTATTTATATGCACAAATATACAGAAGATAATTGTAGGAAAAAAGACTTTACAGTCACTTGTTGAACAAAGGAGATAGATCCAAAGATGTTAACCAGCTCACCAGTAGTTATATATCTAATTTACAGCTGATGCCCAAGTTCCTTACTCTGTCAAGTTATAAGTCTCTGTTGTGTTAAATAATCAGTTAGTGGGGAAGAAATTTTATGGTTGCATGTTTACTGTTTAGCAACATTATGAAAAACAGATTGTAGTAACCAGATACCCAGCACCAGTGTCCCATCTGTTTTGGAGCTATGATGGGAACCCAAGCAGTATAGCTCTAGGAGGTTTTCTTCATACTTAGCCTCCCTCAGTAATTATTAGTGAGGTAGCAATATAAACTTTTATTTTAATTTAGGATGCCTGATTGATTTTCTTTTTAATATTTTATTGACAGAATTTATGAATGTAGCCTGTTGTGCAAGTGTAATAGACAAACATGTCAAAACAGAGTTGTCCAGCATGGACCTCAAGTGAGGCTACAGGTGTTCAAAACTGAGAAGAAGGGATGGGGAGTACGCTGCCTAGATGACATTGACAGAGGGACATTTGTTTGCATTTATTCAGGTAAAGCAAAGGTTCATTTTCAAATTACTGTATAGAAAGATCTTCATTTCTGAATCTCCATTTTACTAGCCAGAGCCATTGAGATCTTATACTAAGGACAGGAATGATAATATACAAGAGGAGCATCAGAGAAAGAAAAGTGACTGGGAAATTGAGTACCGAAGGGATGAGATGCCTTAGGACAAGCTTGTGTAACCCACAGCCCGGGCCACATGAGGCCCTCTGCAGCTTTGAATGCTGCCCAACATAAATTCATAAACTTTTCTTAAAACATTGTGAGATTATTTTTGCGATTTTTTTTTTTTTTTTTTAACTTATCAGCTATTGTTAGTATATTTTATGTGTGACACAAGACAAGTCTTCCTTTGTGGCCTAGGGAAGCCAAAGATTGGACACCCCTGCCTTAGGCATTACCAGATATATGTTCCAAAAAAGAAAGGCTCAGAGATAAAACTTGGGTTATTGTGTGAGGCACATTTTTTTTTTTGTCTCCATGGCTACAGATGCTTTGAGGTAAGATAAGAAAATTTTTGCTTTTGTTTTTGTTTTTGACAGAGAGAGAGAGAGAGAGAGAGTGATACAGAGACAGAGAGAGAACTAAACTGGGGGAACTCCCCAGTTCAGCACATGGGTCCGCAAGGGCCGGGACCGGGATTCGATCCTCGGTCCCTGGCTTTGCAAAGTGAGCGCTTAACCCACTGAGCCATCCCGGCTTCCCCAAGAAATTTTTTGAAATAGGAAAACTAAATGACTAAGTTGCTGTGGTAAAGATCATCAATCAGAGACCACCTTGTTTAATGTTTTGCACTATTAGAATTTGGTAAGTGAATTTGATAATAAATACCTGCATATTGTGATTCAGTCAGTTACTTTAGGCAGCTCACTTCGATTCAAAGACTTGAGAAAGTTTCCAACATTCTGAGCAAAACTTCCCAACCAGTATGTTATAGTTGTATAGTTAGTTACTGATTCTGTGGGGCCACAGCCCCTCAGTCTAGACACGTCAGTCTCCAGTAGTCTTGACCGTTTACGCCAGAATGTCAGACAAAAATCCTCACTGTCTGTGTGCACCAGAAAATGAGAAAGGTTGGGGAAACACAGCTCTAGAGCTAGTCAAGAGAAAATGTGCTGGACTGAGGAGACTTTTCAGCTAGGCAGTTGGGACCAGAGGAACCCTCCTGAATTTCCAGGTTCACTTCAGTTAAGGCAAGAATCATCAGAATTCAGAATAGTTGCACTAGGAACTCTGCCACGTACCATTTATAGGCACATACTACAGAAACATGCCTAGACAGTCTTTTCTCATATTTATCATAATAACTCTTTGATGAAAGTCAGCTGCCTATATAAAATGCCAAATAGTGTCCAGGAAGTATCATTGACTTATCTGCATTGCTAGAAAATGCAACTAAGGTATCTCTGATCCAGCTGGTAACTTTGATTTGGTAACTAATTTTGAGTTCCTTAAAAAAAAATGCATACTATTTAGACTAAGATTTTAATGTTACACTAGGACTTAATATGAGAACAACAGGCTCATATCACCACAGAATTAAATAGGTCACTTTATAAAAAGAGTATTGGTTTTAAATGATAAAACACTTTAGACACAAAAGCTGCAATTTTAAGGCTACAGTTCATTTCTCTAATTTTCTAGAATGGTTTCTGATCTATGTTTTTGTTTTTTATATTAACTAAATCTCTTCTCTTTTAAGTTATACCAAAAACATAAGAGGGCTTTTTTTTAAATGCCCTGTTTTTCATATACTAGGAGATATGAAATCTCTTATTGGTCTTTTGTTTATTTTTTCTTGCAGTAGTTCTAGGATGAGATAATGTGTTTTTCTTCATTCTACAAATAAGGTATACCTGCCTCACAGGGTTCTTTAGTAATGGAGCAGAATAGAGATGCCCTTTTGTTGCTTAGCATTTGCTGTTATCTTTTGTCTTGTTAAACTCTTTTACTTTTTTCTGTTAGGAAGATTACTAAGCAGATCTAACATTGAGAATCCTGATGCCATTGGTGGAGATAGAAAAGAAGAAAACATTATAAAAAATATGTTTTCAAAAAAGAGGAAAATCGAAGCTGCAGATTGTGAGGCTGAAGTTATCCCATTAGAATTGGAAACACATCTTACAAGTGCTAAGACTGAAGAGGGTCCACCTAAATTCAATAATAATCCAGAAGAACCTATTATGTAAGTAAGATCTTAGGAACCTGATAAAGATTGATCTATATTATTGATCAGGAGTGGTTCTTTCTTTTTCTTACTTCCCCTCATTCCTGTACATCTCCTATATATAACTTACTTCACAACTCCTAAGTTTAACACTGTGAGAAATCTCGGACACTTTGCTTTTAAAATATAGGCAACATATTTTATTTCCCCAGAGTTCTATTCCTGAAATTTTACTTTTAAAAACTTTGTAACTTTAATCAAGTTCTTTATATATGTTGCACTTTGCAGTTCTTTTTATTTTCTATCACCATGATATTTCTAAAACTTTTCATAGGTTTTCTTCATTTTTTTAGCATACTTTAAAATATGACTGAGTTTAAAATAAGATTATATTTTCTTCTGGTAAGGGTAGGCCTAGATGTTATAATATTATTTAGATTAATTTCTAATGGGCATTTCTGTAAGATTGATATTATCTGTATTTTAAGGTCTAGTAAAGAGAATAATACTTTTTCCTTTTCAGAAAAATGAAATGTAACAGTATTTCAAGAATTCAGTATCATTCAGTCATTAGAAGTCCAAAAGCCAAGATAGCCGTTATTCAACCCAATGGAAAAATGATGGTAAAAACTGCAAAATGCACATGGGACCATTCTGAGAACATCTCGCATTTCTATATTTTACTTAGTTCAAATTGTTTGTGTTACTTAATGTATAGGATTTATTTCCTGTTTTGGGATGGGTATACTGTTGAAGTGTTAAGGACCATGTTTTGTTTACTTAGTATCATCCATGGTGGTTGGCATGTTCCCAACTTAGATTTTTAAGGATAATGTTGGTCATGATCTGACAGTGTGTTCCACTGAGACAGAGCTATTCAGTTCTGAGAATTTGTAGAATCGAAAGTGTTTGAATTGATAATAAGACAAAATATGGAGTATCTTAGGCTAAGGAGATAAGGTAGTGAGATGTATGAAAAAGAAGAGATGCAGCCTAATGAAAGAGCATTTAGAAAGCCATATGATAGCCTTTGAAAGTACGTTTTTCAGTCACAGCTGATAAGAATAACTAGTCAGAGACTAATTTAGAAGCAGAGAAAGATGAAGGAAAAAGAATAGAGGCAAACATAATTTTAGTTCACATTAGGGCTTATTGATGAAAAACAAAAACTATGCCCTGGGTGGTATGCAAATTTTGCCCTCTGCTACTAACCTCCTCAGTATCACATTATGAAAAGATTGGGCCCTGGGATCCATGAGATCACACAGACCTGGATTTGACCTCCAGTTCTGATACTTACTAGCTGGGTCACATTTCCATGTCTGCCATTTCTTTATCTGTAAAATGAGGATAATAGTATCTATCTCAGTTAAAGAGATTAAATGAGATAAACATCAGAAACATTGTATAACTTTATGCTTGACACTCAACTAAGTGTTCAATAAATATTGACCATTTAAATACTTTAATAATAATAATGGTCAACATTTACTGAGCAGTTAATTGAGGGCCATACATTGTGATAAGCAGATAACCCTTTTTAAAACTTATTACCATTTAAAATGACTGCAATGTCTACAATGCACAAAGATAGGCAACTCCTTTAACCAAAGAACATTTTTATCTTTGTACATCTTACAATTGAAGCCAAATTTATAGTCTGATATCAGGCTTAAGGGGTACCAGAAACATATTTGAATTTTAATACCTAAAAAATGTCTTGACAGTCTATAGTCTTTATAGCTGTGGCATACTAACATGCCTAGAAGTAGAACACAGCCAAAAAGGCTCCAGGACTCCTAAGATTTCTTATGACATCAGCTTTGAGGCTTTCAAAACTAATGTAGTAGCTGTAGCCTATGAAGGTTGACAATTGCTAAAGGAGGTTTAACTGCTAGATTAAATTCTTTTTCTTGACCAAGAAAGTAAAAACATCTTCCTTGTTTTTTTAAGGGATTTGCTTCCTCAGAATATGTCACCTCTGATGATAATGATGGATTTAAACCAACCCACGTACATCTGAACTCTAAAGCCAAGGAAACAAAAAGTAGGCTTTGTTTCACTCTGTGCCTGCCTCTTCTGCCCCTGTCTCTTGCTCAATAGCTGTGGCTCATCTTCTCAAACTCCAAAGCAAAAAGGCTACATTTATCACAAAAGTTACTGTTTGTAGTTTGTAGGCAATATGGCCTACTACCTGTATATGTGTAGCCCATTAGCTAAGATGATTTTTACCTTTTTAAATAAATGAAAAAAAATACGAAGATGAATAATATTTTATGACACTTGAAAATTATATGAAATTAAAATTTCAGTGTTCATAACGTTTATTAGAACATATCCATACTCATTCATTTACATATTACCCCTGACTGCTCTCATGCTATAGCAGCAGAACTGAATAATCATGACAGAGACCATATGGCCCCCAAAAAGCCTGTAATGTTTACTATTTGGCATCTTGTAGAAGTTTGCCAACCCATTGTCTAGATGCCACCAGGGACCCTGATGTATGGCAGGAAAGAGTGGGGAACAACTCTTAGTCTACATAGTCCACAGTGTTATCTATGACTTTGTAAGCTTTTCCAAAGCAGCCATTTTCTAACTTTTTTGAGGGGGCTTGTTTAAAAATAAAGGTACCATTCTTCTGCAGTATTCCAGCCAACACTGCTACAGGGGATATTCAGCAAAAAGTGAAAATGCTTGTACCCTGAGTATTTGTATTTTAGTGTTACAGTCTTGTCATAATTAATATTACAACTTGATAAACCTGGATTTTGGTACTTTTGCATTTCAATATATTCCCCAGTGGAGAGACATTGCTGAGAGATGACCCTTCCTGAACTGATCAGCCATTACCTCTTCTCCCATTCAGTTTCCTTGTATCTGCTCTCCCTGGCCTTAAGGGATGGAGATTGAAGAAGGCAAGGTAGCTCCTTGATAGAAAAGGTCTATCAAGAAAGGGCATATGGGGAAGCCGGGATGGCTCAGTGGGTTGAGCGCTCACTTTGCAGCGCCGGGGACCGAGGATCGAGTCCCGGCCCCGACCTGTGCAGACCCGTATGCTGAACTGAGGAGTTCCCCCAGTTCAATTCTCTCTCTGCCTCTGTATCTATCTATCTATCTATCTCTTTCTCTCTCTCTCTCTCTTTCTCTCTCTCTCTGTCTTTCTCTCTCTCTGTCAAAAAAATAAAATTAAATTAAAAAAAAGAAAGGGCATATATGTATTATAATTATTTTACCATTGTAGAGGAGGAAAATCTCTTCCCCTACCCACCTTACGTTGTCTGGCTGGGGCCCTGTAAATTAGGCTGACAAAAGACAGACTAATAAGACAAAAACAGAGTTTATTACTATATACAGGTAACACAGAGGATACAGTAGTCCCCCCTTATCCACTGTTTTGTTTTCCGTGGTTTTAGTTACCTACTGTTAACCATGGTCCAGAAATATTAAACGGAAAATTTCAGAAATAAACAGTTCATAAGTTTTTTATTACATGCTGCTGTGAGTAGCATGATGAAATCTCACATAGACCCACTTCCTACCACCCAGGACGTGAATCATCCCTTTTCCCAGGGTATCCACTTTCTGTATTCTAACCACTCATTACTCACTTAGCCATCTCAATGATCAGATTGACTGTCATAGTATTGCACTGATTGTGTTCAAGTAACCCTTACAGTAGCCTAGTTTTACATCATAATGCCTATAGGCATTGTATCATCTCATGTCATCACAAGAACGGTAAGTACAATACAATAAAGTATTTTGACAGAGACCACATTCATGTAACTTTTATTGCAGTATATTGCTATACTTATGCTGTTTTATTATTGTTATTGTTAATCTCTTACTGTGCCTAATTTGTAAATTAAACTTTATCATATATAAGTATTTATAGAGTTTAGTACTATCCACTGAGAGTCTTCAAATATATTCCCCAAGGATAAAGGGGGACTGCCCTTCTCAGAGATGGGTATCTGAAAGAGGTGGCTTAGAACTCCAGCTCACTTGGAATCTTAGCCAAAGAATAAATTTTTAGAGGCATGACAAGACAAAGGAAAAAGACCTTGGGTCTCTAGGAATGGCAAACTATGGGAAGAAAAGTATATTGGAAACCAATAGTAGATAAAGGCTACTTAGTAAAATGTGTTCTTTTATTTTTTTTTAGTGTTTTTGACAGAGAGAGAGAGAGAGATACAGAGACAGAGAGAACTGAACTGGAGGCACTCCCCAGTTCAGCATATGGGTCCGCAAGGGCCGGGGCCAGGACTCGATCCTGGGTCCCCGGCGCTGCAAAGTGAGCGCTTAACCCACTGAGCCATCCAGCTTCCTAAAATGTGTTCTACAGATTTCTCTGGTTCAGTCTCCAGGATGATAAAGGGCAAAAGTTGTCTCCAGTGGTTAACTTTTGTCCTACCTTTTGACAATAGGGGGAAGCAAAGAGCTTTTCCTGCTTATGCTACTTAATTGCCTTTAGCTCAAAATAATTCTGATTTCATGGAAGCATATTTTCAGAGACATGTTCTGATTTCCTTCACTATTTGTTACATGTGAACCATGAAGAGTATTACTGCTCTTGGTTCTTTTGTCATTTTTATTGATCACTACAATGTATATAGCAGGCACTAAAAAATTCAGTTATGTACTATTAGGGCTCACAAGTAATCCATGATTAAAGTATGAGTACCTATAGGAACAGCAGCCAGCAATAGTAATGATTAAGTCAAGAACATTAATTTTAGAGACAGATAATCTATTTCTGCCACAGAGGTGGCACAGCGGCTTTTTGAAAATAAGTGATTTTACTTAACTTCATTTGACATTCATTCATACTTTTGGACATTCTCAAAAAAATATTTTCACTATTGGATAATAAAAGTGATTAAGTAGTCCATTTTCTGAAGTATTGTTTGTAAAAGTGTAACTGAATAGTCATCTAACAAAAACACGAAACACTAATGTGTACGAAGCCCATGACAATACAGTTATTGTAGAAGGTGACCTCAACATGATCTTCTCAGGCCTTTCATTGGTGTCTTAAAGGCCTAGCATGTTCCCTAAACACCCATCTTTACAGCTGTTTAGAATATACTTAAATGCAGATTCCAAAGTTGAAGAGAGGTAAGTCAGTTTGAAAGGAGTAGAGATTAAACTACAACTACATTCATAAAAAGGCATTAGTATATAGTAGAACGAAGGCAGATGTTGGAGCCAGACATTTCTGGGTTTGCTATCTCAAGTCTCATTACTACTGTGGGTCAGGTGAATTTCCTTAACCCCTTAAAGGCTTAAAGTTTTCATTTGTAAATTGGAGTATTGTCTACCTTACAGTAATACACTGTAAGGATTAGTGATAATTAAAGCAACTAGCATTTAATTAGTATTGTTAATTTCAGCACTATTGCTCCACCAAGTGTTATTTCCTGACAATTCCTTCCAAAATGTTTATTAGTGCACTCAAGCTCAAACCAAGTTGAAGATTCTGAAGACAACCTGCTGATTGAATCAGATGTGTTAGATACAACTAAATGTGGAAAAGAAATCCCATCAGAGGGCAGATACAGCCGAGCAACCGCATTGGATAATCAGAGTATTATAAGGGGGGTTGAGGTTCAAATTCTAAAACCCCAAGGGGAAAAATCACCAGTGTGTCAGAACCAGCAGGGCTTTTATGGTAAACAGTTACCAAGTGAAACCAAGAACACTTCATCTGATTCTCTAAAGAATTTCAGTAAAGAAAATGTGTTTCTACTGGATGCTACAAAAGAAGGAAATGTGGGCCGCTTCCTTAATGTGAGTATATGGGCTGAGATTCACATTTCTAAACAACTTTTTTTGTATGCTTAACAAATTCATGAGGAAGATATGATTAACAGATTCTTAAAGCCAGACTAGAGATTAGAATGCCAACTTCCCACTTGTATGAATTTGGGCATGTTACTTGACCTCTTACGCCTTATTTCTCACCTCTGTAATGTGGGGATAATTATAACTGACTCATAGGATCAAATGAATTATTTATACCATATAAAGGGCTTAAACAGTACCTAGCACATAGTAAACATTTACTTAAAATTATTTTAAAATGTCATGTAAGAAAATCATTTGTTTTTTGAAAGATTTTCAAAATTTGTTACTTCCAAAAAAATACCATAGTGAGACAGAATAAGTTTCTCTTGTGAGTCGTACATAATAGATCTTATTGAGAAATGCCTCTAACAGTTCAAAAAAGCAGTTGGAAGTATTTGTGGGTTTTGTTTTTTTATTGTTAAATTTATTTGGGTGACATTGGTTGGTAAAAATTGCATACATCCAAATGTATAATTCTACATTACATCATCTATGTATTGCATTATGTGCTCACCACCCAGAATCAGTTCTCTTTCCATCACCATATATTTGATGGTTCCTCCCTCCCCCTAACCCCACTCCTAGAAGTATTTATGTTTTAATTACTCTCAGTGAGTTTTCAGTGAGTTTTCAGTGAGTTAGTGGTTTAGTGTAGAAAACCAGTATATTCATCAAAATGTTGCATTTAACTATCCTGCTACTAATTTTTTAAATTCCCAATGCATAATCATTTTCTGTTTGTAAGTATGTTTGGGATATATGTAATGAGATTTATTTTTATTTATTTAGAGAAATATTTATGATTCCTCCGATTTTAAAGTTAATTGACACTTAAAACTCCTGTCATCTTCATGATAAGAGGAATAATTTGTATTATTCGTCATATCTCCTATGTAGGGTAGAATTGGAGTTACCTGTTGGCTTTCCCATTTTAGACTTTTTTCCTATCCTGTGTCCTATCATCATAAACGATTGTCAAAGACTGTATGGTTCCAGGAATCCTACAGGGGAAAAAAAATCTTAAACCTGTAGTTTGTCCCTTTTTTATTTTTTTTAAGATTTATTTTAATTGCTTTTGACAGAGACAGAGAGAGGGAGAGCCCAGAGTAGTCTCCATAGTTGTATGTCATTAGTTTTTTGTTTTTTTACATAGTTTCATTCCACTTCACACAGGTGGGAGCAGAGCCATTCAGGGCAGGAATTGGGCCAGGGGCCTCCCACATGGGGGGCATACCCCCCGAGCTGGGGCCTGAACTGGGGGCCTCCTACATGGAACCTCACCCAGCAGGAACCAAACTGGGGGCCCACCCACATGGGAAGCACACCCCCTTTCAGCATATGGCTCTGCATGGGCTGGAGCCGGGACCAGGACTTGGACCTCAGGGCTACAAAGTGAGTGCTCAACCCACTGAGCCATCTGGCATCCCCTGCTTTGTCTTGTTTTTGGTGAACTGGATCATGTGGAAGCCCTGAACCACCTAATTGAGAGCTGAGCTAGGCCCTGCTGCATGCCTTTCTGATTGTTGCATTTCACTTTGTCTTTATCATATCCAGGAGAGTGAAGAGGAATCTTGTAAGGAGGACAAGTAAATCAATCCCCTCCACACATCCTAGAAAAGTCCACTCTAGCACACTGACCCCTGAATATGGCTTTAGTTGTTCTCTTTAATCTGTATCACCGCTATTCTTCCTCCCTGTGAAGTGAAATTAGTAGGATGGGCAGCCTTGACTTAACTCTTAAAACAAAGGTGAAGGAAGAGAACCATGCATGACCTGTGATTCTTACAGGCATTGCCTTTGATGCCTTTAAAATAAATTTGGTGCCTTTTTCAAATTTGACATTTGAATGCTTTGAAATTTATGTGCAGTGATAATTTTATATGTAATTCAGCTGCCATCAGAAGAGAAAATATTAAGTCAGGAAAAAATCTTTAAAATCAAAGAGCTTTTTTCTTGCTAGGTGAATCTGCTAATTTGACTTGCTTCTTTTTCTTTCTTCTAGTTATAAGACGACTTGCTTAACAAGAAGTAGAATTCTCTCTTCCATTCTTCTGTCTCCCAACTGCTGTTTTCTATTCCACTTTGACTGCTACACTATTGCCAAACATGTCAGGAGCCATTAACATGTCAGGGGATCCATTAAGAAAAAATCCCCAGGAGGAAGCCAGGATGGCTCAGTGGGTTAAGCACTTGGTTGGTTTGCAGCCTCAGGGACCGAGGATCAAATCCCGGCCCAGGCCCGTGCAGACCCATATGCTAAACTGGGGTGTACTTCCCATGTGGGAGGCCCCAGTTTGTTTCTCCAGCACCTCCTGCCCCCTCCAGTTTGGCCCCTGGCTCGAGGTTCTGACACTGCGTGCCCCCCATCCACCTGTATGGGATGAAACCATGTTGAAAACTGATGTACAACTGGGCCCTCCCCCTTCTCACTGTCTCTGTCTCTGTCAAAAACAATAAAATTAATCTTTAAAAAAGAATCCCCAGCAAGGGACTGTCATGGCCTTTTCTCAGGTCCCTTCCCTGTCTGTAGGACAAAAAACAGGTTTTCTTTCTTCCTCCCTCCCTCCCTCCCTCCTTCTTCCTTCCTTCCTCCTTCCCTCTCTCTCTGTCCCCCTCTCTATTCTTTCTCCCTCCCACCCTCCCTACCTCTCTGGTTTTTTTGTTCCCTTTCTTTTTCTGAATTTGATTTTTCTACATAGATAATAGTTACATGATTTAAAAATTGAAATAAAAAGCTATACACAATACATCATACATACATACATCAAAACAATTCTGTTTCAAGGTACCTCTGAGGCTGCCAAGTAGTCACCATGAGTAAAGCTCACCAGCCCAAATTTTGAAATTTATGGACAGGAAGTTATTGAAGTTAAATGGTGGGAGACATGTCCAAGGAATGTTGTGGGAATTTGATTCTTTTATAAATCTGGTGATATATGAATTTGTGGAAATAGCAGCTAGTAGGCAACAGAACAATATTAGAATGGTAATAATAGAAGGAAATGGTATGTTTAGAAGCCTTGGACCAAAGTTGTGTTCAATAGAAAAATAAATTGCTTACACATGTCGCCTTTCCAAAGGCCCTGTTTAACTATGATCTAAAATTCAGGTTGTACACAGTCTTCATATTAAACTTTTTGGTTTTGTTAAAAAAAACAAACCTTGAGAAGTACTGCCCCCATTCACCCTGTCCCCACTTTTTATCTTCTATAGTAAAATCATTTTTTACTATAGTTTCTCTATGCAAATACAAGTACATATAAATGTGTTCTTATCCCTCCCCCACTTCTTCCTTTCTTACATAAAAGGTAGCATATTATATTCACTGTCCTGTACCATGCTCTTTAAATTCACAGAATAGCCTGGTACTCTGTGATACTGATATCTTTCTATATCAGTACACAGTGAGAGCTCCTCATTCTTTTTGTTTGTTTTATAGCCGCATTGAATTTCATTGTGTGGATATATCAAAGTTTAACCAATTCTCTTTAGATAGGCATTTGGGTTGTTTCCAAACATTTACTGTTAAAAACAGAGGGCAATAATCATACACACAGATACATATTCAGATGTATATGTAGAATACATTCTCAGATATGGGATTGCTCAAAGGATAAATGCATTTGTAATAATGATTAAATTGACAAATTATCTTCTATAGGAATTTATACCATTTTGCATTTCTACCTGTAAGATATAGTGGTGTCAGAACAAGCTTTTATGAATAGGTTCTTACTATTAACAGGATGTAGTGAGCTATGATGTTTTACATACTAAACAACAAAAGGAAAGAAACAAAAGTGAACTGTATTGGAAACAGTACGGTATTCTATGCTTCAAAGAATAAGTCATCAAACTTTATGCTATATCTAACCTATTTTAACTTTTCCTTTCTTCCCTTTTTTTTTTTTTTTTTTTTTGTAACAGCATAGTTGTTGCCCAAATCTTTTGGTACAGAATGTTTTTGTAGAAACACATGACAGGAATTTTCCATTGGCGGCATTCTTCACCAACAGGTTTGAATTTTTTTTATATGATTTAATTTTGAAATTATGACTTTAAAAATAACAATAGAAGAATAAAAGAAACTAGATAGAGGGACAGGGATGGAAGGAAAAAATGAAAAACAAAAATACATGTGCTACAGTCCCTAATATCTGCGATCCTAGAATATTCAATTATCCCAAACTGTTCCTAATCAACAAAATTGTGAACAGCTGAAAGTTTAATTCTTATTTACTCTTAGAATTAATGCTTGAAAGGGCTAAGGACTGCAGGTCTCACCCAGTTCAATTCAGGAGATGCAGACTGCTGCTATATCTTCTTTAAGTCAGAACAACCCCAACTACCACACTGCAGGCCTTCAGACCCCCATCACTGGGGTCTCTTGTTTGCAAAACACACTTCCTTCTTCATGGATATTGACAGGTTTCTTCTTACTTAGGATATTAGTAGATTTGAAATAAATCTCAAATGGTGTCAGAGAATAAACCATATTTTTGAGGATGGTTAATAGTATTAATATGAAAATTGGAAAAGTCAAGTTTGGTTCATTTGGTAGTTATTCAGAGTAATTTATAATTCTTTTTTAATTTCTACTTTCCAGGTATGTGAAAGCAAGAACAGAGCTCACATGGGATTATGGTTATGAAGCTGGGACTATGCCTGAAAAAGAAATCCTCTGCCACTGTGGGGTTAATAAGTGTAGAAAAAAAATATTGTAATTCTGTGCAATGCCTATTTGTGAAATTAGTTTGTCAAGCTGAAATTAGAGCCATGCAGAAGAACCCTTGGGCATCAGTGGGATTAATTCAGGTTGAGATCCATTAAGAGAATTCCTCTCAGTTACCCTCGTGGGGAGAGGGGGTTTGTTTGTGTGACTTAGAAATGCTAAGAATGAAATAAGGACATTTTCATACGAATAGGGTATCTCTTTATTCTTACCACTATTCAACTTTACTTGAGTAGAATCTACGTGTATATTTTATATGAAATACTATACAGTTTGTAACTTATTTGTAAATTACATATTAAGAAAAACATGTCACAGCTGTTAGTGTTCTTATGGTTATTGTCTTGGAGTTCATGCCCCAAAGGACCAAATTTATATCTTTACTTATAAAATTTATCTTTAATTCCTGGCAAATAACTTACCATTATGAATGAACCAAAAGGTTGGCAGAAAGCCACAGGAATAAAGCCCCATGAAGCATTGTTCCATTAAGCCATTTGAGTGAGAAAGAGGGAGAAGCTGTCCTGTAGGGAAGGTTTTGGCAGTCTTTGAGATGAAACTTGTACAGATTCTCTTAACCCTTTCCATACAAATACATACAGGAAAAGAGGATATAGAAACTTGGAGGAGTTGGAAGATTTTTTGTTCTAGGTAGAGTAGAGCCTTAAGAAAAGGAAACCAGGGGGATGCCAGGATAGCTCATCAGGTTGAGCACTTGCCTTGCAATCGCAAGGTCCGGGGATGGAATCCTGGCCCTGGCCAGTGCAAACCCATATGCTGACCTGCAGCAAAACTGTAACTGCTGGCATGGTGGTGAAGGAGTCACCCAGTTCAGTTTCTACCCTGCATGGCCCCACATTGACCTCTATGGAATGTCACAAGTAATGATGTACAACTATGGCCTACTCTGGGCCCTCCTCTCCTCCACCCCCCTGCCACCCCGCCACCTCCACCCCCCTTCTCTCAAACAATAAAATAAATCTTAAAAAAAAAAAAGCAAGCCTGGAAACTAGTCATGCTTGGCTTATTTAGTCCAGAAGGGATTGTGCTGGGCAAATATTAAAAAACAATGAAACTGAGCTGCAAAATCTGAAACAGCCCCTTGGATTCTCCAGGGCATGATGTGCAAATTGTTTCTCTAGAGAAAAAGGTAAGGAATTACTTTGATATGGGTTACCTAGCCCTCATCATCTATCTAGTAAAAAGAAGGCTGGGAATCTCCAAGAGTCAAAACTAATTCTGTCCTTAACAAAGATCTACCTTCAGCTGTCAGGCATTTCCCACCTTGGAACCAGGTAGGAATGCTAGCTCAAAAGGGAATAATTAAAAGTAATTCTGATTTTTGAGAGATAATATATTGTTTTCTTTTTTCTTGAGTAGCCTCCATGCTCAGTTGTAAAGCTAAGCCTCTAATGTTGCTGCTGAGAAGTCTGAAAACATTCTTGACTTTCAGGCTGACTATTGGAAGTTAGATGCCATTATGTTCCTTTTTTTGTATATGACTAGTTTTTATCTCTTGAAGCTTAGAGTATTACTTTGCCCCAGTGTTCTATTCCTGATAAGAGTCCATTTTCATTCCCTGTACCAGGTACTTGGTGGGATCTTTTGGTCTGAAAACTTTGACCTTCAGGGAAGTTTTCTTGGACTGTCTTAAATGAGTCCTCATCAGTTCTCTTTCTGGAATTTGTTACCCAGATACTGGGTTCTCTCAAGATTGATTCTCTAATTTTCTTTTCTCTTGATTTCCACCTGTCTTGTTATACTTTCTGGGAGATTTCCTCAATTCAATCTTCCAATTTGTCTAATGTATTTTATTTTTCTGTTCTGATTTTAAATTTCTAGAGCAATCTTCTCTGAATGTTCTGTAAAGCGTCTTGTTTTTGGTTCATGGTTGTATCATGTATCTTTGAAAATACTGTTTGCGTGTATACATACATACATCTACGCACATCTCTATTTCTGCATAGTCTGTGACCTCCAAGTTTCATCTTTGTTTTTCCTGTATATTCCCTTTGGTCATTGTTTTCATGTTATATAGACTTAGTTACTGATCTTGGTCTATTCCTGTTAAGAGTGGAACACTAAAAAGCTGAGATTATAAACAGAATGGAGGGTAGGGGTTCTTCAACTCCTTTACCATGACCTAGCTAAGCTATTCATTCTCTTCAGGACTTCTCTTTTTGGCCTGACAAAGAATACAGGCATACCTCTAAGATGTTACAGATTGGTTCCAAATCACCAAAATGAAGTATTGCAGGAAGGCATGTTGTAATTTTTTGCTAGTTTAGGGTCTTGCCTTTAATTTGTTAAAAAATGCAACACCTGAGAATTGCAGTAAAGCAAAGTGCAATAAAGTGAGGAATGCCTATAGTCTTCAATCGACATGCTTGAAATGCAGAAAACTTGGCTGTAAGTCTGCTTTTTTTCTCCAATTTGTAGCCCCACTCTCTTGCTTCTGTAATCCATTTCTATATTTGTCAACACTCTCCAAGTGACAATTTTAATATTGTTTCTCTTTTCTGCTGCCCCCAACTTACCTCCTTTCCTCTTTAAAACCTGCTTAAATTGCAAGACCTCCAGTTTCCTTTAATTCCTCAGCAAGCCAACAACTATTATATGCTGCTTCTCCAGGATAACATACTTTTAAACTGTAATTACATGCATTTTTATGTTCTCTTAACACGCACTTTTGAAAACCTCTTGTATGGTGCTGTGCACCCCATGGGTGCTAAATAAAGGCTTTCGACTAGCAACTGCAATTAAGGTCGGTTTAATTCTGCGTCCGTTTATGATAAACCTGTTTAGGACAAACTCGGTGAAATACAATACTTAAAAGACACGGGTAACCCCTCAGAAAAACAGTCGTTTCTCCAGCTGAGTCCAGGCGCTTTGGCCACTTCTTTTCCAACCAGGGGATGAGGAAAGAAGAAGTGGGTGGACAGAGCGGGAAGTGCGTGGCGTGTTTAAAAAAAAAAGATTTCAAATTCAGACTCAAATCTGGAGAAGAATGTGAGCGCTTGTCTGGATGAGAACCCATGTGTAAACCCAACACGTCACTTCTGGCTGGGGACTTTCCCCTGCACAGGGGAAATCGGCCATCACAGATTTTAGGAAAACGAAAGAGCAGCTGCGGAACTTCCGGAAGCGCTGGCGCAGCTTGCAGCAGTCGGGCGGCAGCCGAGAGCACAGCATGGACCCAGCGTCGCGGCCTTTGCCCGAGTTGGCCCGCAGTGACTGCTGTTCCGAGGCGCGGGACACGTTCCTCCACCCGACTGGTGAGAACCGCGCGGAGGAGAGGGGGTTGGGAGGCGCGGGCGGGCGGGTTCCGGCAAAGACCGGTCTGGCCTAGGGCTTGCTCACACTGATCACAGCCTTTTGGGGACCTGGGAACTGCCGAGGCACCTCTGACAGTCGGCTCAGCAGCTGTGTGGCCCCTCCGTGTTCACATCCAGGGGCCCTGGGAGCACTCCCACTGCTGATGGGACAGCATATTGCTACTGCCCTACTCCATTAGGAATGCAGGCATCAAGAAAAACCCACGTGAACTCTGGTGGGTTTTTTTTTCTCCAATGTGCTCCCCTCCCCCCGTCCCCCTTCTACCTGTAAAACAATGCAGTGTGAGAGGTGCCAGGGAGAGGTAGGTACTTCAGCCTTGGAAGACTAGTGGTCCTGTTTGAAAAGTTTCCCCAGAGAATGACTTTTTAGAACCATTCCCTCCTCTCTATTCAGTATTAATAATTCAAGTTCTCAGCGGCCCTCTCCATCAGTGAGACAGCAGCCTTCTGAGTGGGTTCACTTAACTCGATACAGAGTTCTACCACGTGCCACACTCAGGGCTAGGTGCTAAGGATACAAAGATGAGTTAGGCAGACTGCCCCAGAGAATCTAGCAGACATCTCGCAAGAACCACAGAGGCACAAATGAGGCTCCTAACTCAAGCCAGGTGTTCACAGAAAGCTTTTTGGAGGCGAAGGTACGAAGATGCCAGGTCTTAGTTTTCTTTTATTTTCTTTCTTTCTTTTTTTTTAATTGTTTTTTGACAGAAGGGGGAGGGCCCAGAGCAGTCCCCACAGCTGCCCATCATTATCAGTACACATAGTTTTAGTACACAGGAACAGGCGGGGCACACCCCAGCCCAGCCCATGGGTCTGCACTGGCCAGGGCTGGGACTAGATTCTCGGACCCCCAGGCTGCAAGATGAGTGCTCACCCCACTAAGCCATCCCAGCATCCCCAGATAAAGGGCAAGTTCATCAGAGGTAGAAAGTTTGAAAGAATATTCAGAGAGGTGTAATGACATGAATAAAGGAACTAGCCACAAAACATCTTATGTGGCAACCATGAGCCAAGCAGTTAGATAGTTCATCCAGCTAGTATATTTATGTGGAATGCTAGATGAGGATTTTCTGGAGATGAAGTTTGATTCTGACCTTTTGACCAAACTCCAGGCATAACCAACTTTATGCCTGGAATGATCTCAAACTGAATGTGTCCCAAAGAGAACTCATATCCCCACATACACCCACATAATCCAAACCTGCTGAACCCCAGCCATACCCATTCCATTCATTCAGTTGCTCAGGCCGAAAACCTTAGAGGCATTGAGTGCCTCTTTTTTCTCCTCATCTCCCATCTAAAGCATTAATCAATTCTGTCTGTATCTGGACTGCTTCTCATCGCCTTCATCACTGTTCAAACCCAAGCCACCATCATCTGCCTGTGCTCCTTTCTGTGCTCTATTGGTCTCCTCAATCCTATGTTAGCCTCTCAAACAGACAGGACTGCACAGCAGCCAAGATGATCTTTAGAAAACAAAAAGCCAATGTGGTTCTCCTCAAAGCCTTCCAGCAGTCCCTCAGTACTCTCAGAATGTCTTACCCTGCCTTACACTGCACCCCATGTCCTGGTGTGATCCACACCACCTGCCCTTTTTGATGACTTTGACACCCCTCACTGCCTTGGTGATTCTCAGCCCCCAAACCTGTCCCTGCCTCAGGGTATTTCCATTTGCCTCCCAATTCTCACTTCCTCACCATATGCAAGTCTACTTACATGTATCCTCCACAGCCCTGCCTGCCCATCCTATTTAAAAGAGTACCCCACCCCCGCTCTCATTACTATATACCTCCTTTCTGTGCTGTTCTTTTCAAAGCATTTATCACTACCTGAAAAAAATACTTGTTTGATATTTATCTCTACTACCAGAATGTAAGTTCTGTGAGAATTGAAGTTCTCATCTTATTTTCTGCTTTATTTCTAATACCTAGAACAGTACATACCAGGTTCTCATTAAGTGTTTGTTGAAGGAATGAATACGTTTGCATGTACCACTAAGGAGCTTGGCTTTTATTCTGTAGGGATGAAGGAAGTTCTTTATAGCAGGAGAGATATGTGGGCAGATGTGCATTTTAGATAAATCACTCTGGCAGCAACATGGAGAATGGATGGAGTCATGACAGGGAAAGCAGAAGCAGGGAGATGAGATTACTGGAATGGAGTAGGTGAAAGACAATGAGGACAGGGCAATCCAGCTTCCATACTGCCACTCTTTCTCAACCACGTGTGCACACAAATACGTACATATGCCTATACACAGAGAAGTCAGGTGTTTACGCTGTTAATTAGGACTCGTTGGCTGCAAATAGTACTAAACAATTTGATCTAATTTAGGCAAAAGGGATGCTTGTTACTCATAGGCCCCAGGAACATAGATGCTACAGTATTTTCTAGAAAGGGCCAGGAATGAGGACCTGAGAATCCATCATAAACTTTTATAGTATTCTCCTCTGTCTCTTATTTCTGCATCTCAGCATATCTGCTTTATTCTTCTCTTTCTATGGTCCAGTTTTCCTGATAATGGGATAGAAGATGGCTACTCTCACAGCCTCCCAGTTTTTACATCTCCTTCATCAAGAAACCAGCCCAATCTGAACTAAAACCTTCTATTTTGAATTCTATATATATGGGAGATGAGCAGGTAGGTTGGTCATCTGGGACTGTCAGCTGTGCCTAGGGCCATGGAATGCCTGCTGGTGGTCATCCCTGAGAGTGACTTTGAACTAGACAGACACCCTAAAGAAGTTCACTGAACATCCTACTCCTTGGCTACCCACTACCCCTCCCCCACAACATATCCTTATTCCTGTTTGTATATTCTAAAGCTATCCCCAGTAATGTATGCTGGCTATCTCAAATACACATTCAATCATTCTTCTTCCAAAGTTATAGTCAGTCACGTCATCCAGAGACAATGTGATAGAGCCATTCATTTTCATGTCTATTACCAAGTTCATTACCAAGCCTCTAGATAATGTCTACTCCTCTTCTGTTTTGGTCTTCATCCAATTGAGGTATTCTGTCACTGGACTCTGGGATAAAGATGACTTCTCCTATACATCTGATATGTAATGAAAGAACTAAACTAATAAACTGCAACAAAAGCTATTGGTCATGGGAAAAAAGAGGAAGAAATTTCCAGACCAGCACCATAAATTGGTTGCCAGTCCAGAACATAGACGATACCCTACTGGTAGGGAATTGTAAATGGAATTATAGGATCGCTGACTCTCCTTCCATCAGTTGCATTCATTTCTTTTTTTCTTTTTGTTTTTTGTTGTTGTTAAATTTATTGGGGTGACATTAATTGATATCAATTACATTGTTTCCAGCTGTACAATTCTACATTACATTGTCTATACATCACATTATGTGCTCAAAACCCAGAATCAGCTCACTTTCTATTACCTTATGTTTGATTATCCCTTCCTATTCCCCCCCACCCATCTCTCCTACCCACCTCCCCACTTATCCTCAGGTAACCATTCAACTATTAACTGTGTCTATGAGTCTTTGTTGTATACGTTTCTTTAGCAATGGAATGTGTTCCTAGCCATCCTATCTAACTACCCTAGATTCTGTCCTCTGTCCCCATTTCTGGGAAGAGGAACATTGGAAAGACTCCCTTGACATTGCAAAGGTATAGGCTCTAGCAATCCCTTCCTAAGAGGAGCTGGGCCTGGAGATTGCCTGAGAAGCCAAAATTCACTGTTTTTGTTTGAGTTAGTCATAGTACACGTGTTCCTGCCTTGTAATTTTTCTGTGGCTTCATTCTGTAGAACCTTTGTTGGCTCTCAGTTTCATTTTTGAGAATTCTTGTCGGGCTGTCTATGAGACCTTAGGCCTTATTAGACCCAGTAGAAGAACATTGGGAAACCCTGCTGATATTCATTGTTCGTAGTTTCAGCTACTGATGGAGACCAATGGACTTTTCCCTAAAATGTCA
Source organism: Craseonycteris thonglongyai (assembly GCA_004027555.1). Lineage (NCBI taxonomy): Eukaryota > Metazoa > Chordata > Mammalia > Chiroptera > Craseonycteridae > Craseonycteris > Craseonycteris thonglongyai. The sequence goes on from PVKE010002196.1 coordinate 38,831, forward strand.
CAGCCCCCGCGATACATTTATTCCTTATGGTCTGAGTCTATACAGTTCCTGAGTTCAGATGGTGAGAGTTATTAAGTTATCCAAGTGTTTTTGATCCATAAGTTTCAGATAACAGGTAGCAAGCATTCATAGTGAGGGATGCCTGTCTAAGTGAAAGCATCTAATGTGATTCCCCCAAATACAGAGAGTTATGCGCATCCTCCAGTCTAGGAGAATAAACAAGTTAGAAGACCCAAGACCTTTTAGAAAACTGTGATGAGGGGGTGTTTTAGCAGGAAAAAGCCATTAGGAGAAGCCTGTGTTTCCCACCTTGGGTTTCTGTCTATTGGCCCTGAAAACAGACTTCAGGTCACAGCACAGCAATGTTGCTACCACCGCTTTAGCCCCTGAGTACCGAGACCCTAGGAGCCTGTGGACTTGGGAGTGCAGCTCAGATGGGCAGAGTCTCCAGAGCAAGCATGGTAGGCCATGCTCAGGTCAGCACGCCTTTCTGAAGGTCCACTTTACACAAAAAGGGTAACACTGTGGGAAAATGTCTAGCTCTTATACAACAAATGGTGATGCATATCTTCTCAAACATTATCATACTGCTTTACTGGGGAATTTTGGCACTAGTAATTTATTTATTTATTTATTATTATTTTTTAAAGATTTATTTATTGTTTTTGACAGAGAGAGAGAGAGAGAGAGAGAGAGATACAGAAACAGAGACAGAGAGAAGGGAGAGGGCCCCGAACAGTCTCCATAGTTGCACATCATTGGTTTTTCCACATAGTTTCATTCCACAGGTGGGAGTGGGGCTGCACAGGGGAGGGACTGGGCCGGGGTCTCACCCTGGTGAGAACTGAATTGGGGGCACTCCCCAGTTCAGCATATGGGTCAGCACGGCCGGGGCCGGGATTCGATCCTCGGTCCCCGGGGCTGCAAAGTGAGCACCTAACCCACTGAGCCATCCCGGCTTTCCTGGCACTAGTAATTTAACTGACTTTTTTCTTTAGCCTATTGGTTCCAGGGTACACCATACTTGTGCAATATTCATGTACCAAAAGAAATGATCATCATGACAACCATGTGACACTGTACCATGCTATCACAATATTATTAATTATATTCCCTATGCTGTGTATTATATTCTCATGACTTATTTATCTCTGGAAATTTAAACCTCTTATTCCCCTTTTCTGCCCTTTTTAAATTTTTCAGTTACAGTTGACATGCCATACTATTTTGTACTAATTTCAGGTGTACATAGTGATTAGACGTTTATATAATTTAGAAGTAATCCCCTGACTAATCTGTTACCCACCTGGCAGTATGCATCATTATTACCATATCATTGACTATATTCCTTATGCTTGGACTTCAATAACCATGACTTTTTGTATTATCATTTATATTTCTTGATAGCTATCAATTTATATTTCTTAATCCTTTCATCTTTTTCATCCCACCCCCACCCCCCTCCCATCTATCACTCCAACAAATCTAGTACCCATCTGGTACCATATCTAGTTATTACAATATCATTAACTTTATTGCTTGTGTTGTACCCTACATCCTTAACTACTTTGCAATGCTCAATTTGTAATTCTTAATCCCTTTCCTCCCTTTCACCCACACCCCTAAACCCCTTCCCATCTGGCAACCTTTAAAATGTTCTATGAGTTTGTTTTTGTTCCACTTGTTTTTGTTCTTTAGATTCCACATGTAAGTGGAATCTTACTGCATCTGTCTTTCTCTGTCTGACACTTCACTCAGCACAATACCCTCCAGGTCCATCCATGCTGCCACAGACGGCAAGAACTCATGCCCTTCCATGGCTGAGGGATATTCCACTGTACATATGTACCACCTCTTCTTTATCCATTCATCCATCAACAGACACCCAATGGGGAAGCTGGGATGGCTCAGTGGGTTGAGTGCTCACTTTGCAGCGCCGGGGACTGAGGATTGAATCCCGGCCCTAGCCCGTGGCGAACCATATGCTGAACTGGGAGCTCCCCCAGTTCAGTTCTCTCTCTCTCTCTCTCTCTCTGTCAAAAATAAATAAATAAATAAATAAATAAATAAATAAATAAATAATATATTAAAAAAAAACAACAAAAAACAGACACCCAAGCTGCCTCCACCTCTTGGCCATTGTAAACGATGCTACAGTGAACATATGGATGCACCCGTTCCCTCAAAGTAGTGTTTTGGGTTTCTTCGGATAAATACCCAAAGGTGGGATTACTGGGTTCTTTTGTCTCTAGTTATAGTCTTTGTTTTAAAGTCTGTTTTGTCTGGTATAAGTATTGCTACCCCAGCTTTTTTTTTTCCATTTTCATAAAATATCTTTTTCTATCCCTTTACTTGCAGCGCCTGTCTGTCTTTTAATCTGAACTGAGTCTCTTATAGGCAGCATACATAAGGGTTTTTTTTGTTTACTTATCCATTCAGCCCTCCTGTGTGTTTAGATTGGAGCATTTAATTCATTTACATTGAAAAAAGTTAATAGATATGTGGTTATTTCTATTTTATTGTTCATATTTTTTATATTTTCTCCTTCTCTTTCTTCTCCTCCTTTCTCTTTCTCCTACTCCACCTCCACCTCTGCTCCCTCCCTCTTTGTCTCCTTCATCCCCTCCCTTTTCTCCTCCTACTCCTCCCTTTAAAATTTCTTATAGGGGATGCCAGGATGGCTCAGTGGGTTAAGCACTTGCCTTGTAGCCCCCGGGTCTGAGGATTGAATCCCGGCCCCGGCCTGTGTGGACCCATATGCTGAACTGGAGTGTGTTTCCCATTTGGGAGGCCCCTAGTTCAGTTCTCACCAGGGCAAGCTTCTGATGTGGGAGGGCCCCGGTTTGGCCCCCAGCTCAAGGGGACATCCCCTTGCCTGTCTATTCCCCTTCCATGGAAGGGCATCCCCTTCCATGCGGGAAGCCCCCTGCCTGGTTCCTGCCCTGTGGCACCCCCCCCACACACACACACACACCTGTGTGGAATAAAACTCACTGAATTTCCTCAGGCGCTTTAAGAGGATGTCTGAATTTCCCACAGCCTTTTGTTGCAACCAGACAGTAAGAGTCCCCACTGTTTTTCACAGTCAGATGGGGCTCCTCCTCCCAGCCTCCCAGCACCAGTCCTCCTGGCTGGGGAGCCTGGTGTGGAGCTGGGGTCCCTTGTTCCTCCAGGGGAAACCTCCACAGCTGAGCTATCTCTCCCAATTCTCTACCACCACCAGAGGTTTGGTTCCTTTTGCACCTGTGCCCCTTCTACCATTCTTGCCACAACGTATATAAACATGTAACCACAATAATGAACATCACTCAGAAAGACACTGCCACACTTTGATTTAAACACAGCTGTGAGACACTGATATACCAAAGTTACGAAACCTAACCGAGTTGTTTGTACAGTGCTATCAACGTATGCTCACAGTGGCAAGTTTGCAAACTTAATAGACCTCATAGATTATGACCCACGTCTCCCTGTACTTTGTGTTCTTTCTTTTGACGTGGTCATCTAATTTTCTGTACTAGCTGGACCTTTATGTTTTTTAATCAGGTAGGCAGCTATCTTCTCATTTTTTTTTCAAAGTTTTCTTTACTGTCCATGCCTACGTACTCTTCCAGATCATCTTTTTATTTTAGTTTTTTTTCAAGTTCCTTAAAGTAATTTTTTTGGGATTGAAGTTGAAATGACATTAAACCTAAAACTTATTTGGGGTAGAATTAACAGCATTATGATATTCAGCTTTCCTATCTAGGAGCACAGTATTTCCATATATTGAGAGTGAGCTTAAAACAACTTTCATCATGTTCTTCCCCCTACTCAAAAATTCTTTCTGGCTGCCTTACACCATCTGTTTTCTCAAATTCTTTTCCCACTTCCTTTACACAGGCTTTCTCTTTAGCCCAAGTAGTTTTCTGTCTTCCCGTAAGACCTCTTGTCTTTTTACCACACCACTGCTTCTGTCTACAAAGTCTCTTCCATTCCCAAGCTCCTTTCTCTCCATCTCCAGATTGTATCTGCTCAGGGCCCACGTCCTTGATAATACTCCACACCACAAGGAACACTTTTTCCTCTGGATCTATAGCATGCATTGTATTTCCCATTCAATTGGGTGTTATATTACTTTGTAGCATTTATTTTATTTCATTTTCCTAATTTTCTTTGGGCTTCTGTTTATTTTGTAAGTGTCTTGCAAAGAATTCTATTTCATATTTCTTTATATCCTTTGCTTCACTGTTCCATACAGTAGCCACTCATCACATATGTCTGTTAAGAGCTTACAATGTGCCTCATTAATTGAAATGTGTAAGCACAAAATACACTGTTTCTAAGACTCAGTACAATGTTGAAATTATAATATTTAGGATATATTTAGTTGAATTAAAATTAATTTCACTTGTTTCTTTTTGCTTTGTATTATGAGACTGCTAGAAATTGTTTCTTTTTAAGATTTGTTTTATTGTTTGAGAGAAGGTGAGACAGAGAGAAGTGGAAAGGTCCCAGAGCAGTCTCCATAGTTGTACATCCTTAGCTGTGACATAGTTACATCCCACACAGATGGACTGTGCACGGCAGGAACCAAACCAGGGCCCTCCCACATGGGAGGCAAGAACCTTCACTCCCATCTGGTGGTTACTGGTTTTCTAGAAGTTTTTTTTTTTAAGATTTATTTTATTGTTTTGAGAGGAGGGGAGGGAGAGAGAGAGAGAGCAAGCGCTCAAACTGTTGAGCTATCCCAGCATCTCCTCCTAGAAGTTGGTTAGCTACACTCCTGGTTCACATTTCTGGCTTAATCTATGTTTCTGTTGGATGGCATTGGTTCAGAGCACCCAGCGCAAATCAGTGGCTGTTTGACATGAATGAAAACATGCAGCTAGTCCTTTTCATTTCATCTGAGGGGTTTCCTCTCAACCTCTCCCTCCCCTCTCTTGGTTGGTGGGGAACAGGGGAGACTACTAATCTGTATTCCTATTAGGTAGGACCCAAACCCAAGAAGCAGAAATTAAAGAAAAAACACATCAGAATGTGAAATAAATGCTAGCTCCAAAGTGCAATCTTCTGGCTTTGTGAAATGCAAGATCTAATTTAAGAGACACCAAGACATCTTAAACTTCTGAATAGGGGAAGCCAGGATGGCTCAACTGGTTAAGCACTTGCTTTGCAGCCCCTGGGACTAAAGATTGAATCCCAGCCATGGTCCATGCAGACCCATATGCTGAACTGGGGTGTGCTTCCCATGAGGGAGGCCCCAGTTTGACTTTTGCCCCCAACTCCCCAGTTTGGACCCTGGCTTGAGGGGGTGTGCTCCCCATGCGGGAGGCTTCTGGCTTGGTTCCCGGCCTATGCAGCCCACACCCACCATGTTGAAAACTGATGATGTACAACTATGGAGACTGCTCTGGGCCATCCCAACTGTCTCTCTCTGTCTCTGCTAAAAACAATAAAATAAATCTTAAAAAAAAAACACAAAAAACTTCTGAATAACACAAGGACTTTTAGAAACTGTTTAAGTGATTGACCTAATCTAAATTTAAAATTTCACCATTAAATGATAAAATAAACCTATGTTTCAAAACTAAAATTAAAATATTTTCTACTACAGAAAACCAAATAAATAGGAGGATGAGCTTTGGAAAAGCAAAGACATTTCATGTTAAATGCATACTTGTAGCCAAATTAATAGCAAACTCAGGGAAGGTTATCTTTCACTAACACCTTCTGTGAGAAATACTGGGAACTGCTGACTTTTTTCTTATTCTCTACTTCTTCCCTTTTCTTCCTAGCTCTCCTTCACTTAGGTTTCTTTTCTTTCTTCCATTTCTCTCTTAAAAAAAAAAATTAATTTCCTTCCTTCATGTATCTTTCTTTCCTAACTTATTATAATACTACATAAGAGCTCATTAATTTAAAGTACAGTGCTCATTTACTTCTTTAATTCACCCCAAATTTATTTTTGAATATAATATAACATAGGTAGGAATCTATTTTATTTTTACAGGTAGTTAACTAGAGTACTATTTCTTGAAGACACCATTGGTTTTTTGTTGTTTTTGCTGTTGATTTGTAATGACAATAGTAGTTATTCAGAGAATACTATGGGTAAGGCAGTGTTTGAGAGCTTTGTATTTAATGCTTGTGTTTCTTGAATAAATATTTTCCTCATGTTTAGGCATTTTAAATGAATTCATTAATGTTTTCTTTCTTTAAGCCATTCAAAAAATAAAAAAATAATAATTGCTTTTCTACTTGAGTCCTGAATTTTTCCCCCCTGAGAGTTGAAAATCTCTCATGAAAACAAGTGACCCCCTTCTATTTTAAGACTAGTGGATGAGTTGTGGAGACCAAGAATTGTCACTTTTTCACTTCTGATGAGAGATGTTACTTATAGGTGTTTTTCAGGTTGCAGAAAAGATGGAAAAAAGGATATGTGCACTGTGCCCCAAAGACCTTGAGTGTAGTGTCCTGTACTTTGCACGATCAGAGAATATAGCTGCTCATGAAAATTGTTTGGTAAGTTACTTGAAAGCACATGGGGTGGGTGGGGGAAAATATCGGGAAAGAAAGCACAGCAATAGAGCACTTGCCTTGCAATCATGAAGTCCGGTGTTCAATTCTTGCCCCCAGCCCGTGCAACCCCAGATGCTGAACTGGGGTGCAACAGATAACCTCTGGGATGACTTGACACAGCCTGCACAGCCCCACATCCACCTGTGTGGAATGAAACCGTGTCACAACCAATGTACAAATATGCAGACTGCTTTGGGCCTTCCCCACTTCTCTCTCTCTCTCTCTCTCTCTCTCTCTCTCTCTCTCTCTCTCTTTCTTTCTCAAAATAATAAAAAATAAAAATAAAAAATAAAAGCACATGGGTTCTTTTAGGGAAGGGCATACCAAAATAGAAAAATGGTATTTTGGATAAAAGAATGATGAGTTGGCCATAGTTTGGGCTTTTTTTTTTTCTTTTTTCTTTTAAAGATTTATTTATTGTTTTTGACAGAGAGAGAGAGATGCAGTCAGAGACAGAGAAGGGGGAGAGCCCAGAACAGTCTCCATAGTTGCACATCATTGGTTTTTCCACATAGTTTCATTCCACAGGGGGGTGTGGGGCTGCACAGGGCAGGAACTGGGCCGGGGTCTCACCCCAATGAGAACTGAACTGGGGGCACTCCCCAGTTCAGCATATGGGTCCACACGGGCCGGGGTTGGCATTCGATCCTCAGTCCCCTGGGCTGCAAAGTGGGCGCCTAACCCACTGAGCCATCCCAGCTTCCCCTGGTTTGGGCTTTAAAAGGGGATTTGGGGGAGCGTATTTTTCTAACTTTATAAATTGTTTCAGATCTTATCACCTTGTAATTACTTTTAATTTTATACACAACTGATACAATACAGAAAGAAGTATGAAGATTTTAAAAGATATATGAATGAAAAATTTCAAGTATAATAGACACCCAAAGATAGTTCAACCAGATTTGTAAAATCATGATATTATATTTGCTTCAGCTTAAGCTTTCTTATAGAAATAAAACATAGATAGTTGGACTCTGTATTTCTCTTCCCCTCTCTCTATCCTGCTTCAGAACTAATTGCTGTCACAAATTGGTATTTCTTATCTCATGTTTTTAATTTTATGCTCCCACTACATGTATTTAAATATTTATAAACAAGATGTGATATTGTTTTACATGTTTTTGGACTCTAGAATTTCTGTCAATTTCTATGGATTATTGAGATTTATCCATATTAATAAAAATAGCTCTGCCTTTAATTTTAAATGTTATAGTATTCTCTTTCATTACTATATCACTATTTAACTATTCTGCTATGAATGAACAGTTAGGTTTTTTTCCAGTTTTTAAAATATGACTAACCAACCATCATGAACACCCTTGTATAGATCTTTTCATTCCCAGGAGAATGTCTCTGGTCTAAGGCACATAGCTAACAGCAGAACTGCTGGGCGCTGTGAGGAAACTAATCTCCAAGGGGATTATTCCACAATTGACTTCTACCATTATTTCAGAGTTCATTTCTCTTCTTCCTTGCCAACACTTGATATACATTTTAAGTTTTTTCTCTGATGGGTGTGTAGGTGTCAAATGATGATGATAGTTGGTACCAATTCAATGCTAACAGAAATCCCCAGTTTTGAGTGGGGTGAAGAAGGAAAATTTATTCAGTGCAAACAGTTCCATTGTGAAACAGCATGGCTGTGAGACGGCCCTGTGTCAAGGCAACCCTGGGGCCAGGGCCCTCTCTGGATAGACTACTCTGCTCTCACCCAGTCTTTCTAGTCTAGAACTCCCATGCTTACCCAATGTGCTAACAATATAATGCATCAAATGTATTCTGGTTCTGTGTTCTGTTCCAGTGGTCACTTTGTCTATCCTTGAGCTGATACAGTGCTATCTTAATCACTGCAATTTTATGATAAGCCCTGGCTATTTTTTGGTGCTTTGAATTTTGGAAGTTTATCAGGTTTCACAAAAGTCCCATTAGAATTTTAGCTGGAATCCATTGAATTTATAGATTAAGTTAGGAAAAAAATAGGCACCATCATGATATATGAATTTTTCTATACATTAACAGGGTCTGTCTCCAGTTTTTCAGGTCTTTTATGAATTTCATAAATGTTCAATAATTTTCTTCTATAGAGGTCTGGAAGCTTGAGTTATACTTATTCCTGAGTATGTTTGTTATTTTGTTTTGTTTTATCTAATGCCTTTTTTACATGAGCTATTAGTGTATACAAACACTATTGATTTTTATTTATTGATCTTATACAACAATCTTGTCAATCTCTTATTAGATCTAAAGTCTCTAGAGTCTCCTGGATATTTTATTTGGACAATCCTCATCTGTAAATAAAGACTTTTTTTTTCTTTTAATTTTTGGATCTCTTAATGTTTCTATCTTGTTTTATTGCATTTTTGTAGAACATTTTGTTATTATAAGTATTTATTTATTTATGCTTAATTATGTTGTTTCTTATATTAATAGGATGCTTCTAAAGTCTAATCAGTGAATTTGTGTATGCTTTACGTTTTTAATAATTCACTTTATTAAAATAAGGATGTTGGGGATGCTGGGATGGCTCAGCAGGTTGAGCACTCAACTTGCAGCCTCAGGGTCCAAGAATCGAGTCCCTGCCCTGGCCCATGTGAACCCATATGCTGAACTGGGATGTGCTTCCCACGTGGGGTGCCCCTCAGCCCAGCTCACACCCTGTGCAGCCCCATGCCTACCTGTGTGGAATAAAACTATGTCGAAACTACTGGTATACAACTATGGAGACTGCTCAGGGCCCTACCTCATCTCTCTGTTTCTCTCTGTCTCTCTCTCCCTCTCTGTGTCAAAACAATAAAATTAAAAAATAAATAATAAAATAAGAATGTTTCCTTTTATTGCTAGTTTGCTAAAAGTTAGAGTATTGAATATTATGAAATGCTTTTTTGTAGATTTATTTATTGTTTTTGACAGAGACAGAGAGAAGGGGGAGGGGTCCAGAGCAGTCTCCATAGTTGTATGTCATCAATTTTTGACATGGTTTCATTCCACACAGGTGGGTGGGGGCCTCACAGGGCAGGAACTGAGCTGAGGGCCTCCCCCATGGGAGGCACGCCCCCTTGAGCCAGGGGCTGAACTGGGGGGTAAGAACTGAACTGGGGGGTAAGAACTGAACTGGGAGTTTTCTGCATGGGAAGCACACCCCAGTTCAGCATATGGGTCTGCACAGGCAAGGGCGGATTTGATCCTCCATCTCTGGGGCTGCGAAGCAAGTGTTTAACCTGCTTAGCCATCCCAGCTTCCCCTGAAATGCTTTTTTTTTTTTTTCTGCATCTATTATAATGATTTCCTGGGTTCTTTCTCTCTCCTTGGTCATGCACAATGCTGGGTGCTTTATTTTATTTTATTACTTTTTTCAATTACATTTGACATAATATTATATTAGTTTCAGGTATACCACATGATGATGAGACATTTATATAACTTACAAAATCATCATTCCAATCTGACACCATACAGAGTTATTATTATACAATATTATTGACTGTACACCCTATGCTTTACATCTCCATGACCATTTTGTAACTATGAATTTGTACATCTTAATTTTTTCCTCTTTTTTACCCACTCTTCCAACCCTCCTCCTATCACCTCAACCAATCTAGTACCCATCTATGGTTACTACAATATTAGTGATGATATTCCTTGTGCTATACCCTACATCCCCATAACTATTACTTTGTAACAACCAATTTGTACTTCTTAATCCCTTCTCCTTATTTCACCCACTCCCCCAACTCTCCTTCTATCTGGCAACAATCTAAATGTTTTCTATATCTATGAATTTGTTACTGTTTTGTTTATTTTCTTCTTTAGATTCCACCTATAAGCAAAATCAATCTGTCTTTCTCTGTATGACACTCCACTCAGTACAGTATCCTCCATGTCTTTTGAATGGAACTTTTAACCCATTTGAATTGAAACTAACTGTTGATAGATATGTAGGTACTGCCATTTTTATTCATAATTTTGCTTCCCCCCTGAACCCCTACAATCTTACAGAAGTCCCTCTAACATTCCTTGTAATACTGGTTTGGTGGTGATGGACTTCTTTACCTTTTTCTTATCTGGGAAACTTTATCTGTCCTTCAACTTTGAATGATAACCTTGTTGAGTACAGTAATCTTGGTTGTAGATCCTTGGTTTTCATCATGTTGAATATTTTCTGCCAGTCCCTTCTGGCCTGCAAGGTTTCTTTTGAGAAATCAGCTGGCAGTTTTATGGGTGTTCCCTGGTGCTCTATCTTTCATAAGTTACTAGTTGCCTTTCTCTTGCTGCTTTTAGGATTCTCTTTGTCTTTAACTTTTGTTGTTCTGATTGGGTGTTTTATGCTACCTTTTCTTCCAAATCACCAATTCAAGCCTCTGCTTCATCTAGTCTGGTGATTCCTTCTATTCCATTCTTCATTTCAGTTATTGTATTCTTTATTTCTGCCTGGTTCTTTTTTATGGTTTTATGTCCTTCAATAGGTGAAATAGAAATATGCTTGCTATCTCTTTGTTGAAACTTTCCCCAAGTCCTTGAGCATCCTTATAACCATTGATTTGAGCCCTGTCTCTGATAGGTTGTTTATCCCCATTTCATATAATTTCATTTTTGGAGTTTTCTGCTGTTCTTTTATTTGGAATGTATTTCTTTTTTCCTCATTTTGGTTGCCTCTTTGCATTTGATTCTATGTATTAGGTAGGTCTGCTACATCTTCCAGTACAGTGTTCCCTCACCACTTCGCGCTTCATGTTTTGTGGCTTCAGTGCTTCGCGGGTTTTCCCAAAATATTCATCAAAAAATAAAAATGAAAAAATACAACCATGTCGGCAGCCACATTGCAGAAAGGAGCGTTGTTTCATGTTGATGCGCGCGAGAGAAGGATCCCTGCATGTCAAACAAAGAGATGAGTTGACTCAGAGTACATACCACAGGCTCTCATAAAGGCGCGTGATTGGTTTCCGGTGCGACATCGACCAATGAGAAAATTCCTAGGGGCAAATCCTACTTCGCGGTTTTTCAGCTTTCGCGGAAGGTTCTGGTCCCCATTAACTGCGAAAAACGAGGGATCACTGTATTGCTAGATAGCCTTATGTGATAGGTACCCTGTGGGACCCTGGCACAGTTTCCCTGGTCAACTGCACTGGGTGTTCCTGTATATTTTTGTTTGGTGCCAGCACTGTGCCTGGAGCTACTCAAAGAAAATTAGAACACACAGGCCAGTTGCTCCCCTTCTGGGGCCAGTAGATTCCTCTGATAGTTTTCCAGGAAACATTGCAGTGTGGGTAGTGCTGGCTACTCACCAGAGAAAGTGCCTCTGGTGTTGGGGGAGTTGGGTAGGGTGGGATGGAGTGAGCAGAGTATACCAGACCAATCAGATTCAGATTTGACCATGTGAGGAGAGGGCACCATACAGTAAAGATGTTGCCTGCCAGCCAGCTACACTAGGGGAGGACCTAACTGGGTGAAAAGTAGAGATTGTCCTCCAGCCCTTTCCCCAAAGCCACATACTTCAGTCAACTCCTGTATGCCTCCACTGCCTCCTAATCCTCATCTCTCTGCTGGAGCACACAGTGAGTGCTCATGGCTGACTTGAGTCTGTGCGCAGACACTTCAGATGTTGTCTGGGTTTCCTGCAGCCTTCTGTCCCACCTGAATGGTCAGAATCTCCACTGTTTTTCACAGCCAGATGTGGGGCCCGTCTTCTCAGCATCAGTACTATGAACTGGGGAGTCTGGTGTGGGCCTGGGGTCCCTTGCTCCTCCAGGAGCACTCTCTGTGGCTGAGGTATCCCTTCTGTTTCTTGCCTGCCACATGGGGGTTTGGGACTATGCTGTTTGCATCTATGCCTCTCCTTCTAGTCCCCACAGGGCCTCTTCTTTGTATCTTTACTTATAAAACTTCTGTTCAACTGGACTTCAGATGGTTCTCCACATTGGCAGTTCTATAATTTAATTGTAATTTTAATGTGTTTAGAAGACAAAGTAGGCACAGTGTTTATTTCCTTCTCCATATTAGATCTCCACCCCCTTATTTTGTTCTTTTTTTTTATGTACACAATTTGATGAGTTTTTAAAATCTCAAGCTTACAGAAAAGTTGCACATACAGTACAAAGAATTTTTTGTTTATTTGTTTTCGGAATCATTTGAAATTAAATTGAGACATCATATGTTATCTTTCTCAAATACTCTTGTGTGTTATTTCTACAAGTAAGGACATTCTTTCACATAATCAGACTATTATCATCATAATCAGAAAGTTAACATTAATATATTACTCCTACCTAATCCTCAAACCACTCAGATTTCACCTATTCTACCAATCACTTTCTCTGTAACAAAGGATTCTAGTTCATGGGTTGTATTTGGTTTTTATGTCTCAAATTTATCCTTTTAATCTGTTAGCAGTGTGTTGCATGCATATTTATTTTCTGCTGTTTAACCATTCTGAGATTAACACTATTTGATCATGATGTTTTATTCTAAAATACTGTTAATGTTAATTCCCTACTATTTTTAGTTAACTTTATTGGTATAATTCATAGAAAACAAAATGAACCTATTTCAAGTATACAGTTCAGAGAACTTGAAGACATGTATTTATCAGTGTAACCACCACTACCATCAAGACATAGAACATTTCTGTTTCCCTCATGCCTCCTTACAATCACTTTCTCTCCACCCCAGTCCCTGTAAATTGATCTTGTCTTTTCTAGAATCTCATATGAAAGGAATCCTACAGTAAGTATTCTTTTGTATCTGGCTTTGTTTTCTTGGTACACATTCTTCTATGATGTTGCATGTATCTATATTTTATTCCTTTTTATTTCTGTATTTTATTTATTCTATGGATATGAACTCTGACAATTAAGTTTGGGAATTCATCCTACAAAAAGTACTACATACCTTATTGCTGAATGTTCCTATGGTCATCTTTGAAGTATTCCCCTTGGGAAGTTGTGCACTGATGCCAGCATCCAGTCTACCCTTCAAAGCAATTTTGGGACTCTTTTTCTAAAATGGCCATCAGAGCCATTCCAGAGTTATATTACTCTCTATGTCCTGAATGTCATCAAAATGTCTTCCTTTCAATATTTCCTTTAACTTTAGGTAAAGAAAGAAGTCATTGGAGGTCAGAGTAGGTGAGTAGGGAGGATTTTTCAATACAGTTATTTGTTTCCTGGCCCAAAACTCCCTCATGGACAGTGCCATGTGAGCCGGTGCATTGTTGTGATGCAAGAGCCATGAGTTGTTGGTGAAAAGTTCATTTCATTTGTGTCTAACTTTTTCACACAGCCTTTTCAGCACTTCCAAGTAGTCAGTTTGGTTGAATGTCTGTCTAGTTGGTACAAATTCATAATGAACAATCCCTCTGATATAAAAAACTAGCAATATTGTTTTGACTCTTGATTTGGACTGACGGAACTGTTTTGGTCATGGAGAATTGCCTAACTTCCATTATGCACTTTGATGCTTTGTTTCAGGCTTGTGTTGGTATACCCATGTTTCATCATGAGTGTTTCAACATGACCCAAAGCATCATCTTGCCTCTCCAAAAGGTCTTGGCAAACTTCAACTCTTTGCTTTTTTTATCAGTGAGCTCCTTCGGGACCAATTTTGCATACACCTTTCTCATGCCAAGATTTTCAGTGAATATTTTCCTGTTTCTCTATCAATGTTTCCTTGGACTGCAATGCTTCTCAAATTCATCCAACAATTTTGACACACAACTCGATGAATTTTTGCAATGTTTCTGTCAGTTCTGCTCATTACTGGCCATCTTGACCTTCCTTCATCGGTGATGCTTTCTCTCCCCTCAGAAAAATGTTGAATCTATTTGTATATACTGCCATTTTCTTCTTCATGGCAAGATCCCCACCAACTTGTACTAACATGTCCCTGATTTCACTTCCACTCTTGCCAAATTTAACAAGAAATTTAATGTTTGGTCATTGTTCTAATTCAAGCTCTGACATTCTTGTGACCGCACACAACTGCATACAACAATAATACTGAATGCTTCTCAGCAAGATGCCACCACATGTCGACAGGAACACAGCTGTGAGCCATTGATATACCAAGGTTATGAAACTTACCGAGTTATTTATACAGTCTTGCCAGCATAAGCACACAGCAACAAGTTTTCAAACTTAATTGTCAGACCTCGTATATCACAATTTGTTTATCCATTCACCTATTGATAGACATATGTGTTATTTCCAGTTTGGGGATAAAGATAAATTTTTTATTAATATCTGTATATGAGTCTGTGTGGGCATATGCTTTTATTCTTTTGAGTGATTACCTAGAAGAAGAATGCTAGGTCATTAAGTATATTTTTAGCTTTAAAAGTGATTGCATCATTTTATACTTCTACCAACAATGAGTAAGAGTTTCATTTGCTGTATGTCCTCACCGACACTTGGAATTTTCAGTCTTTTACATTTTAGCCAGTCTAGTTGGTGTATGTTGGTGTCTTCTTGTGGTTTTATTTGCCTGCACAGTAATGATATTGAGAATCTTTTCATGTGCTCATTCAACATCTGTTAACTCTCTTTCTATGAAGTGTCTGTTCATGTGTTTTGCCCATTTTTAATTGAATTGTCTTATGAATGAGTTATAAGAGTTTTTTCTATATTCTGGATACAAGTCTTTTTTTCAGATATACATATTCTGAATATGTATATCTCAGTCCTTGACTTACATTTTTGTTTTCTTTTTTTTTTTTTCCTAAGATTTATTTTATTGTTTGACAGAGAGAGAGAGAGAGAAGGAGGAGGGCCCAGAGCAGTCTCCCACAGCTGTACATCATTAGTTTTGACAGCAGGAACCAAACTGAGGGCCTACCACATGGGAAGGATGGCCCAGTTTAGCATATGGGTCTACACGGGCCAGGGCTGGGGCTCAAACCCTGGACCCTGCAGCTGCAAGGCAAGTGCTCAACTTGCTGAGCCACCCCAGCATCCCAGTTTCCATTTTTTTTTTAAGAAAGTGAAAACTTTTTTTTCTTAAGATTTATTTTATTATTTTGAAAGAAAGTGAGAGAGAGAGGGAGAGAGATAGTAGGGCAGAGCATTCTCCATAGGTGTACATCATTAGTTGTGACATGGTTTCATTCCACACAGGTAGATGTGGGGCTGCACAGGGTAGGAACCAAACTGGGGGCCTCCCACATGGGAGACAAGAACCTTCACTGCTGAGCCATCCCAGCAATTACTTTTTTGTTTTCATAGCAGTGTTTTTCCAAGAGCAAAATGTTTTAATTTTGAGGAGTCCAGCTTACTTTTTCTTTATAGTTTTTGCTTTTTATGAGATCTTTGCTTATATGCCCACGTCACAAAAATTTGTTTTCATGCCCTTTGTTATTTGAGTGTATGGGTGTCATGTTGATATTTAAATCAGAGGTAGGTTGGATTCTTTTGGTTACAAGTAGTGTAAAGAAATAAAAGAGGCTTTGTAATAAAGTTGCAGGGGCATTTCATGGCTCCTGATGGCAGGCATGCAGATGGGTCTTAGGAAACAGGAGCTGGAAAGTCATCAGGAACCCAGGATGGCCCTCATTTTTGTCATCTTCTCTTTGTAGACTAATTTGCTCTGACCATGTGGCTCAGAGCCTATTCTATTTTCCTACCATAAGTAATCTGTTTGGCCCTGCTTGGGGTCAAGGCCCTAGCTAGGTCCAGTTAGCCATTGGGTCAGGGTTATACAGTACAAAACATGCCTGGAGCTTGGGGCCACTTCCAAAGAAAAGCAGGGTGGCTTGTAATCTGCTCATACACCCCAAAAGGTGGTCACTGTTCTATTCCCAATCTATCTTCACTCCTGTTAAATACTTTTTGGTACAATTTTCTGACTTGGAGCTTCCCACAATACTTTGTGCATACTCTGGGTTTTTTCTTTTCCTAATCTGCAGCTGTTTTCTTCAGCACTTGTGGAATGTGAGGATAATGATCCAGATAATCATGACAGAAATTTTGATGTGGAAGAAGTAAAGAAAGAAATCTATAGAGGAAGGAGGTTGGTAAGTACAAATGATTTTATTACTTATACAAGACAGACCCTTGGAGAATGACTTCAAAAGAAAGTCTATTTGATTAACCATGGATAGAGAGATGCATCTTGGAGAACTGAAGGAAGTAGGACCTAAATTGGAAATTCAGATTTAACTAAATATTTGCCATTTTAAAGTAAACTATAACACTATTTATCAGCAAGTAGATATGAATTATAATGATTTGGGCTCTAAGTAGAAGGAATCCCTACTCAAACTGGCTTTAACAAAAAGGATGCTTATTTTCTCACTTAGCCAGAGGTAAAACTGGCTTCAAGGTTTTTTGATTCATTGGCTATGATCAAGGGCTTATCACCCTCCCTACCCTCCTGTGCACAAAATCAGCTGGTCCGTTCTGGTCATAGGGTGATGGCAGGCAGCAAATGAAACATCAAGCTTTCTTGTTCCTATTTAGGGGAAGAGAACATTCATCCCCAAGCATACAAATGATCCTTTTGGAGAGTTTAATTAGGACACACCCTTCTTGCACCAGTTTCTAGAGGTGACCATAACTACTCAGGTTCTACTCTTGGACCTGGGGTCAGCTCCCCTGGGAAGGAAAGTTGCTGAATTGTTACCCTACTGGCTACATTACATTAGACTTTCTCTGTGAAAGGTCCTTCACAGCTAAAAAGCAGTATAATAAGTGTGAGCACTTAAAGTCCTGACTGCCACCACAATAAGGTTAATGATCTAAGACAAACACTGATTTAGCCCTTGCAAGGTGTCAGCCTATACGTGGGCAGTTTCTGCACAGCCTGATGTGCTTTGGAAGGAGTCAGCACTGGGAACTCAGCAAGCAGGCATCTCACTGCTGTGGGGCTCAGGAATCCATCTTAGGCCAAAATAAAAAATGAGGACGAGGGAATTCCAGAGACAGGGAACAGGATGTGCAAAAATGTGGAAGGCAAGAATGACGTGGCACTAACCGTAAGCCTATGATTCTCCATTCACTTTATTGACTTCTTGGAATTCCATAGATTATACCAGAATGCATGAAACCATTCCCATGTTGTTAGATAATGAGTTGATCCTGGTTTTTCACTGTAACAACTCAGGCTGCAGTAAACATCTTTGTACATATATCCCTGTATACTTGTTTGAGTGTTGCTATAGAGCATATTCCTAGAAGTGAATGGCTGAGTCAAAGAATTCTCTGTAAAATTTTTGAAACTTGCTGACAAACTGACCCCCAGGAAGGTACCATTTTCTACTTCTGTACATAGTGAGTGAATTTGCACTTTTCCTAGCTCTTGACAAAAGTGAATATCACAAACTTGTTAATTTTTGCCAGTCTGAAAGAAAGTTTTATTTTGTATTTCCCTGGTCACTGGAGAGTTTGACTATTAGTTCTCTTTGGGCAGTTCTCAGCCTTTCAGCTCACCTAGTTTCAGCAGCTCTTCAGTGGTCTCTTTACAGTCTGGCCCCACTGCGTAGCCATGCTTTAGCATTACAGCCATTCTTCTTCGAGACACCTAGACTCTCTGTCCCTATGGCCCGCACATACCACTTCCATACTCATCTAGCAAAGCCCAAACTGGGGTGAAATACATCTGTCTGTCTGCTGTCTGCATATGCTGAATAGCACCCATACTTGAACAGTTGGGAACAAATGGAGAAAAACCTGTAAATATGTTGGCTGATCTTAGATTCATGGCCACAGACCTCAAAGGGACACTCAATACTTTACCCTCCACCCTCCACATTTACTGTTTCACACACTCTCATCTCTCTTTAAAACCTCTCTGCACTCCAGCTTCTTATCCCCAAGTTAATGACTACACCTGATTTTTTTTTATGCTCACAGACTTTTTTTTTTTTTAAGATTTATTTTATTGATTTTTGACAGACAGAGAGAAACAGAGAGAGACAGAGAGAAGGGGGAGGGCCCAGAGCAGTCTCCGTAGTTGACATTAGTTTTCCATATAGTTTCACTCCACAGGGGTGTGCAGGGCAGGAACTGGGCCAGGAGCCTCCCACATAGGCCCTGGCAAGAACTGAACTGAGGGCACACCCCAGTTCAGCATGTGGGTCCGCATGGGCCGGGACCGGGATTTAATTCTCAGTCCCCAGGGCTTCAAAGTGAGCACTTAACCCGCTAAGCCATCCCAGCTTTCCCAGACATTTTTTTAGAGTAGATTTAGATTCACAGAAAAGTTGAAGGGAAGGTACAGAGCTTTCCCATATAACCCCAGACCCCATACATGCTTCTCATCCTCTACCACAGCAACTTCCACCAGGGAGTACATTTGCTACAAAGTGATGCCTACATCGACAGATCATGAACACTCAAAGTTCACAGTTTACATTAAGTTTGATTCTTGGTGCTGTACATACATTTCTTTGCCTGATTTTTACTGAGAAAATAGAAATCATTAAATAGCAACTCCTACTATCCAAACCACAATTCACCCGCCTCAGTCCTCTCCTGTCAAAGCTAACCTTACTCTTGGACTGTGAAATCATCTCCCTCCCTTCCTTAAGGACTAAACCCGAGCATTTTTCTCTGTCCTCTTCACATCTGTGTCCCCTCCTTTCTGTTATTTCCTTTAGCATATGAACATAATGAACTGATCATGTCATTAAAAAAAAAAAAAAGCTTTTTTATACACAAAAAAAAGATGTTACAAACTCACTTCTCTGTCCTTAGTTGACCTTTCAGCAGTATTTGTCACACAGTTGTCTGTGCCCTGTGTCTTAAAGCACTTTTTTCTTTTGATCTCCTGGACATACTCTAGTGTTTCTCTTAGCATTCTGGCTGCTGTTTGCCAGATACGATAGCTGTTTTATCCCTTTGTCTCAAATTCTGAAGTTTGGAGAGCCCAGTGCTCTGTCCTGGACCCCTTCCTCAATTTGAACAGCCTTATACATGGCCTCATCCAGTCCTCATGGCTTTAATACCATACTTATGCCAGTGACTCTATTATCTCCAGCCCTAATGACCAACCTAACATACCTACATGAATATCTAATAGCATCTCATATTAAACTGGCTGAAAAGAACACAGTTCCATCTCTTGCACACACATATTTATATTCCATCCAAACATGTTCACTCCTTACCTCAATAAACAGCCCATCATTCACTCATCATTATTTCCTCATCAGCCTCCCAGCCCAGCATCAAGGCCATTAGTGCCACCCTACAGACCTTACATCCTCCACCTCTTCCTCTGTAGCCACTGTATGGAAGTTGCTGGTCTTCCTAATTAGACAGTTGCTGAACACTACTGATACTAGTCCTGCTTTCTCTCCTGACCATCCCCACCCCAGCCCATTCTCCACACAGCAGTCAGAATATTGTCTTAAAAATAGTACTCAGTCTATGCTTCCCTTGCATGAGGATCAAATCCCAACTCCTTACTCTGGTTCTCTCTCTTAAGCCCTATGTGATGAAGCCCTTACTGCCCCTGGCATCTTATCCCAGACTCTTCCCCTTTGCCCTCCTCTCTGCTTCAGCAACACTAGCCCCATCCCCATGTCCTTCTGGTCAACTTGCCATTCTTCCTGCTAGAACATAAGACCTTCAGCTTAGATTACTCTTCCCCCTTTTTTGTGTGCTTTTTTGTGTGCTAGGAGCTATTATTATTATTCACATCTAAGGGTCTATATCATCCCCTCAAAGAGGCCTTTACCCAATCTGAAGTAGAGATCTAGTGACACTCTGTCACTTTGCTTTATGTTAATTCTCTAAAAAGTATATATTACTGTGTTTTGAAGTTTGCTTTAGTTTAGGGGTCTCCAAACTACGGCGGGATGCGGCCCGCGAGGCCCTCTCATACAGCTTGTGGAGACCTTTTTATCTACGGAAAAAAATTATGGAAATTTACGTGTATCCTGCCAAGATCAGCCGCTTACTTTTTCTACTTCTGTTCACAGTCAATGAGATGATATAACTGCTGTTTCATAGTTAATGCGGCCCTCGGGCTGAAAAGTTTGGAGACCCCTGCTTTAGTTGATCACTGTCTCTGTCCACTAGAATGTTAACTGCATGTGGAAAGGTATCTTATCCACTGTTGTTTCACCCATCATAGAATAGTGCCTGTCACACATCACAGCTACTCAGTAGTCTTGAAATGAATGAATGTTTATTAGCCATTTGTATTTCTCTGATTTGCTGGTTCCCATTTTTCTGTGGTTTATCAGTCTTAACCTCTATCAAATACGAGCAAACATTTTCTTTCAATATTTTCCATATTTTTTCCATTATATTTTTAGTCTCTGTCACCATAAAAATGAAAGTTTAAGTTTTTTATATAGTCAGATCTGTGAATCTTGTGGCTTTTGGGTTTCCTGCCTTGCTTAGGAACCCATTCTCACTTCAATAGCATGCTTTTTTCTTTCTCCTATATTTCCTAATTTTTATGTTTTCTTTTTTAATATAGTTATAGTTTTAATCCATGTGGAATTTATTTTGGAATATATTGTGAGGTAGTGACCTAATTTTTTTTCCTGCACATATAGCCTAATGGGCCCCAAAATTAAAGAATCCTTTTTTGTGCACTGATTTGAAATTTTATATCATAATCTAATTTCTCACCCATATTTTAATTTTCTTTAACTGTTTATATGGCTGCTTGTGCTGAACTTGGGATATTGTGTGAGCTAGCTTCTGTTTTGCAAGGTGCTTTCATTGTGCTTCCACTTCATGCTGCCAGAGCACAATGTAAATCAGCCTTGGCCAAGACTCAGATTCCACTAAACCAGTTAGGTTTCTGTGACCACATACTATCCTCCTAGCCATTTCTATGCCACCTTCATATATAAAATACCAGATTGATAAACTTATATATAAAAGCAAGAGAGCAAATAAGTTGAACTAAAGTATATGCTTCTTACTCAGGGTTTTTCTGTTTATTTGTTTTTTAATTTAAAGATTTGGGCCTTACTACATAGATTCCAAAAACGTTTCACTTACTTTATTTCACACTGTCCTCAGTAATAACTGTGTAAGACAGGCATGTTATCTACAGGGAGGGGAGAGGAAGTGACTGGCTATGAAGATCACACAGTTCTTGCCCTTGCCACAGGTTCATTGTCCCTAACTGGACCCCATGCCTACAGCTGAACAATTTTGCCAACCCTTTTTTTCAGAAATCTTTTTTAGAGAGAAAGAGATTGTTTTTGCTGTTGTTGTTATTGTTTGTTTGTTGTTGTTTTTTTGCAACAAGTTTTCTGCTTTTAATCAGATCATTACAAAAGTCCATGCCAAGCATTCTAGTTAGCTGAGTGGCCAAATGTTTAAGTACCTAATGTTTGTAGCTGAGAACATTGGGGCTCCTGACTTAAAAACAACAACAACAAACAAACATTAATGACATATTAAACTTTAAATGTT
Organism: Craseonycteris thonglongyai; assembly: GCA_004027555.1. Taxonomy (NCBI): domain Eukaryota; kingdom Metazoa; phylum Chordata; class Mammalia; order Chiroptera; family Craseonycteridae; genus Craseonycteris; species Craseonycteris thonglongyai. The sequence goes on from PVKE010002196.1 coordinate 60,763, forward strand.
AACTAAGATTATGAAAAATGAGTGCTTATTCAGTAAAATCTATTCTTCTGCAGAAATGCAAATTTTGTGGTGGAAGAGGAGCTACTGTGGGATGTGATGAAAGAACCTGTGCCAAGAACTACCACTTTTTCTGTGCCAAGAATGACCATGCAGTTCTACACACTGGACCTAAAGGAATTTATAAGTATTTAATAAAAGTTTCAAAACCACATTTGGGGGACTGGAATAAGGAATGGTTAGATTAAGGCAAGGATTTTTTTTTTTTAAGATTTATTTTTTATTGTGTTTTTGAGAGGACATGAGAGAGAGAGAGCGAAGGAGAGAGAGAAAGAGACAGAAGAGGGGAGGGTCCAGAGCAGTCTCCATGGTTGTAGATCATTAGTTGTGACATAGGTTCATTCCACACAGGTAGATGTGAGGCTGCATGGGGTGGGAACCGAACTGAGGACCTCCCACATGGGAGGTGAGAACCACCACCAAGCCATCCCCATGGTTACCATATGGGTTTGCACAGTCTGGGCCAGGCTATGATCCCCGAACCTTGCAGTTGCAAGGCAAGCATTCAACCTGTTGAGCTATCCTGGCATCCCCAAGGCAAGATTTCTAAGGCTAATTTTATACAGATGGTTTTCAAGTAAGAACTTGGTTTGGACATACCTCTTTAGGAACCAGATTTCACAATGCCTTCTCTAAATATCATAGGAAGAAAGTAAGTAGGGTTGGTTTTGTTTCAGGATGTAATCTATTTTTTTTATTTCCTGGTAGAAAGCAGTAGTTATCATAGTGGCATGAGGGTAGCCATGAGACTAGGAACCAGTTCACATTTACTCTTCCATCATTTAACTCCTTTGGGACCATTTTTGCACACACTTTTCTCATGCACAGATTTTCAGTAAAGATTTTCCTTACTGTTTCTCTGTCGATCGTTACTTGGTCTGCTATGCTTCTCGCCATTAGCCGATGATTCTGCCACACATTTGATGAGTGTTTGCTCATTACTGGCCACCCTGACCTCTCTTCATCAGTGATGCTTTCTCTCCTCAGAAAACAATTTAATCAAGTTGTACACTGCTGTTTTTCTCATGGCATTAGCCCCACCAACTTGGACTAACATGTCCCTGATTTCACTTCCACTCTTTCTTGCCAAGTTGAACAAGAAGTTTAATTTTGTTCATTGCTCTAATTCAAGCTCTGACATTCTCACGATGGCACACAGAAACATGCAACAACAAAAATCAATGCCATTCAGTAAGACAATACCACATGTCAACAGGAACACAGCTGTGAGACACTAATATACCAAGATTATGAAACCCTAGTTTTTACATTGCTGCCAACATAAGCTCACAATGGCAAGTTTGCGAACTTAATTGTCAGACTATATATTCTCATCTACTATTTGTTTGAGCAAATTCTCTGTCTCCATCTCATCCTCTGTTCCATCTGAAATACCTATTATTTTTATGTTACTCTTTCTAATAGAGTGGAATATTTCCTGTAGAGATCTTTCATTTTTTCTGTCAGATCTCTTCTTCCTTCTGTGACATTTCCATATATCTGTCTTTGATTTCACTAATTCTTTCCTCCATTTCATTTTTAAATTCTTTTATTGTGTTGTTTATCACCAGCATTTGTATTTGGTTTTTATTATAGTTTCAATTTCTTTGTTAGAATATTCCTTTTGCTCACAGATATCCTTTCTGAGAATATTTAGCCACTTTTCTGTGCTTATCTGCCTTATTTGATCTCTTTGAGTCTTTTCAGAATTGAAATCTTGATGTCTGTGTCATTTAGCTCATATATTTCCATATCTTTAAGTTTTTTGTTGCAAGGGGGGAGATTTTCCATTTCCTACCTGATCATCTTTATTCCCTAGGGTACTCATTGCTGTTGGATTGTTTCTCTTCCTGGGCATAAGGACTTTCCCCCTGGTAGAAGTGAAGAATTCTTTCTTTCACTTTCCAGCTGGTGTCACTACAGCATCCTACAATATTTTCTCTTGGTTATTCAGTCTTGTCATGCTGGGAGGCTTCCTAGAAGGTGGGTTTCTCTTTGACTCAGTCGCCTTAGTCTCTGTATGCCTCCTCTTTGGAAAGATATGGTGGGCAGTGGTATTCTATGCCTCCGAGATCCCACTGCAGTCAGAGGCTACTATGCCTATGCTTCACAGTTTTTCTGGATCCCTCTGCCAGCTTCAGCCGGAAGGGTAGGGGTGGAGTTCGTTAGATAAGAAATAGGTCTATTTGCATCACAGGTTAGTGGAAGCTTCTTGGCTGTAGTTTACTGTATGTAGGCACTGAGTGGAGTCGGGGAAGGTGAGCCTTGGAAGAGAGTAAGGGGAAGCAGCCAAGTTTTGTGTACAAAGCCATGCAGTGCTCTGGCTAGAACCCTACCTTATCCAGGGCCACCTGTGCTTTGGCTGCTGGTGGGCTCCTGCCACCAGCACGCTAGTTGCTGGCACACTCTCTAGTCCCCCGCTTCTTGCTTCAGCCATTTGCCCTTTGCTTTGGCCACCAGCTCCACACTCCAACAGCCTGAACCACATTCTAGCAGCCAGTCCTGTTTCAGCTGCCTGCACTGCTCTTGGGCCACGGCCGGTGCTATACGCCAGCCTCCCACTCTATGCTTTGGCTGTCTGTGTCACACTGTGACCCCTCTCACCATGCTCCTGCCTCAGTGTCATGCTACAGCCACCTGCTCTGTGCTTCTGCCATCTGCACCTCTGCTTTTGTTGGTTCTTGGCCTCTAACCCATCCAGAGTCCTTCTATAGCTTGGCCTGTGCTCCCAGACTTCCACCTGTCTCTATTCTGGTGGTCTCCAAGTCAGTTTATGGGTCACACACTCTGTGGCATGTCTCTGCACAGCTCTGTTCCCTTCTCTCTCACTCACCTCCCTTTCTCTGGCCTTTAGGTAATTTCTTGCAATGAGTGGGTTTCTGAGCTGAGGCTGTATGTTGCTTAGGGATTCTCTGGTTGGATTTTAGTTGTTCAATATGTTGTTCTTTTCAGGAGAGGTTTCAAGAGCTCCTCTCACACTGCCATTTGATGATATCCTGTTTTTAATTTTGGGGTATTGTAAATCAAACTGCAGTGAACATAGCATTGCATATATCGTTTTGAGGTAGTGTTTTTGTTTTCTTTGGATACTCAGGAAAGGATTATATAGTAGTTCTAGTTTTAATTTTTTGAGGAAATTTGATTCTGTTTTCTATTGTGGCTGCACCAATTTACAATCCCACTGACAGTTCATGAGGGTTCCCTTTTGTCCATGTTCTCGCCAACATTTGTTATTTGAATAGCCATTCTAACAGTTGTGATCATTAGTGATGTTGAGCATCTTTTCAGTGCCTGCTGGCCATCTGTGTGTCTTCTTTGGAAAAAATGTTTATTCAGACTTTCTGCCCATTTTTTAACCAGGTTGTTTTTTGTGTTTGTTATTGAATTGTATGAGTTTATTATATATTGTAGATATTAACCCCTTATCATATGATTTACAAATATCTTCTCCCATTGAATAGGTTTCCTTTGTGTTTTGTTGGTTTCCTTCACTGTGCAAAAGCTTTTTAGTTTGATATAGCTCCACTTGTTTATTTTTGCTTTCGTTGCTCTTTTGAGTCAAATCCATAAAAACATTCCTAAGACCAATGTCAAGGAGCTTACTGCCTATGTTTCTGTGGGAATTTAATGGTTTCAGTCTTACATTCAAGTCTAATCCATTTTGAGTTAATTTTGTATATAGTGTAAGACAGTGGTCTCACTTCATTCATCTGTATTGTGGCTGCTCAGTTTTCTCAACACCATTTATTGAAGAGACTGTCCTTTCTTCACTGTATATTCTTGCTTCTTTTGTCATAAATTAATTGATCATATATGCATGGGTTTATTCCTGGGTTTTCTATTCTGGTGTTCTGATCTATGTGTCTGTTTTTCTACCAGTATAACTTTGTATCATAATATAGTTTGAAATCAGGGAATGTGATTCCCTGAACTTTGTACTTTTTTTTTTAACATTGCTTTGGCTATTGGGATCTGTTGTGGTTCCGTACAAATTTTAGGATTTTTTTGGTACTATTTATGTAAAAAAAAAAAAAAAAACTCTAACAAAAAAATTGGAATTTTGATAGGGATTGCATTGAATCTGTAGATTGCTTTGTGTAATACAAGCCTTTTAAAAATATCAATCTTTCCAATCCATCAGCATAGAACATCTTATTTGTGTCTTCTTTGGTTTCTTTCTTCAGTGTCTTATAGTTTTCAGTATACAGGTCTCTCACCTCCTTGGTTAAATTTTCCTATGTTTTTCTTTTTGATGCAGTTTTGAATGGGCTAGTTTTCTCTTTCTGATAGTTCATAGTTAGTGTATAAAAACACAACATATTTTTGTATATTGATTTTGTACTTTGCAGTTTTACTGAATTAATTTATTACTGGTAGTTCTAACAGGTTTTTTGATTGTGGAGTCTGGGATTTTCTATATAATATTATATCATGTGCAATAGTGACTGTTTTACTTCTTCTTTTCTAATTTGGATGCCTTTTCTTTCTTGTTCTTGCCTACTGGTAATTGCTCTGGCTAGGACTTTCTTTTTTTTCTTTAAAGATTTATTTTTATTGTTTTTGACAGAGAGAGAGATACAGAGACAGAGACAGAGAGAAGGGGAGGGCCCAGAACAGTCTCCATAGTTGCACATCATCGGTTTTTCCATATAGTTTCATTCCACAAGTGGGTGTGGGGCTGCACAGGGCAGGAACTGGGCCAGGGTCTTCAACCCAGTGAGAACTGAATGGGGGCACTCCCCAGTTCAGCATATGGGTCCACATGGGCCAGGGCCAGGATTTAATCCTCGGTCCCCGGGGCTGCAAAGTGAGCACCTAACCCACTGAGCCATCCCGGCTTCCCCTGGCTAGGACTTTCAATACTATGTTGAAAAATAATATCAAGAATGGGCATCCTTGTCTTGTTCCTTATCTTGAAGGACAGGCTTTCAGGTTTTTACAATTAAATGTGATGTTAGCTGAGGGTTTGTCATATATGGTCTTTACTATATTGAGGAATGTTCTGTCTATACCCACTTTGTTAAGAGTTTTTATCATAAATGGACACTGAATTTTGTAAAATGCTTTTTCTGCATCTGTGGAGATGATTATATGGTTTTTATCTTTCATTTTGTTAATGTGGTATATCACATTGATTTTTGGATGATGAACCATCCTTTCATCCCTGAAATAAATCCCACTTGATCATGATGTGATTCTTTTAATGTATTGTTGAATTTGGTTAGCTAATATTTTGTTGAGGATTTTTGCATTTATATTGGTTAGAGATATGGCAAGCTTGTCCAACCCATGGGCTATGTGCAGCCCAGGAAAGCTTTGAATACAGCCCAACACAAATTTGTAAACTTTTTAAAAACGTTCTGAGATTTTTTTGCAATTTTTTTTTTTTTTAAACTTTATCAGCTATCATTAGTATATTTTATGTGTGGCCCAAGACAATTCTTCTTCCAATGTGGCTTAGGGAAGCCAAAAGATTGGACACCCCTGGATTATGGTATCTTTGTCTGATTTTGACATCAGGGTAATACTGGGCTCATATAATGAGTTTGAAAGTATTCGCTCCTCTTCAATTTTTTGTAATAGTTTGAAAAGGATAGGTATTACATTTTTTTTTTTTTAATGTTTGGTAAACTTCACCAATGAAGCCCTCTGTTTTAATTCTTATTATTTTCCTTCCCAAAGAGTTTGTTTTATTATGACTTACACAGTGACCTGAAATACCTACTATAAAGACTATTATTAGTACACCTAAAAGATTAAACAAAAAGGAGTCAAGTTCCTGCTATATTTTAAAGTTTGAAAAAATACTGATCACACAGTAGTAGAACCAATGAATACTCAATAAAACAATCATTTTGTCATTATTTTATCAAGTATCAAGTAAATTTTTATGCATTTTTAAATTTAAACATGAGAATATAAAGAGGAATAAGGCCTGGGCTACACCTCAGAGAAGTTATCACCTCATGGGAAGACCAGAAAAGTCAAAGCTAATAGAAACACATGACACAATGGGACCAGGAGGGGATATACATGAAACTTGGGTTGCCTAGAGTTGACAATTGTTGAAACTGGATGATGGTTGGGGGCATGGGGGTTCATCATATCTTCACTTTTATATATATTTGAAGTTTTCCATAATAAAAACAATTTTAAATACCTGGCAAACAAAAGTGCTCAGAGATACCAGAATCCAAAGGGTAAGGAGATTGATTTTGATTGGGATGGGGTGGGTTTGCTGGGAAGGCTGCATGGAGGTAGGAACTGGTGTGAGACAGGAAGAATTCATGTGTTTCCATGGGTGAGGGGACCCTGCATCCTGAGAGTTAGCACCATAAGGAAAAGAAGGAGCTGGGTCTGAGGAAAAAGAATGGCTGGAAAGAAAATGGGACCTGAGTAGCTCCTTAAAATTCACCATTTCTTTGTTGTATCCTGCTATGCCACTTTCTTCTCTTCTAGAGCACTGATCAATTCTAGGCTCATGCAGTTCAAATCAAAACCTGGGCTAGATGCCTGTTCAGTTAGAAAAATACTTCCCCAAATTAATGTATGCAGTTTTGTGATGTTTATTGTTGAAAATCAGCAGAACTTTGGATAATCGGATACAAATTTGTGCATCTTAAATGTTGAATCTTTAGGTTTTTTTATAGAGTAAAATCCCACTGATCACTATATATGAATTAGTGTTGTTCAAAATATCTGTCAGGGGGGAAGCTGGGATGGCTCAGCAGGTTAAGCGCTCACTTTGCAGCCCCGGAGCCCGATGATCAAATCCTGGCTCCGGCCCATGCAGACCCATAGGCTGAACTGGGGTGTGCCCCCAGCTCAGTTCCTGCCCTGTGCAGCTCCACACCCACCTGTGGAGTGAAACTATATGGAAAGCTGATGCTGTCAACTAAGGAGACTGCTCCGGGCCCTGCCCCTTCTCTCTGTCTCTCTGTCTGTCTGTCTCTCTCTGTCAAACAAACAACAACAACAATATCTAGTCAGCACTTATTCCTTCAGAGAGCATACTGACCTATCCAAGGTCTGAGATCACAGAGGACATCTGGCAGAGGCTTCATCTGAACTTGATATGTGTCAGTAACTTACACAGGTTCAAATAGCATTTTTTTCTTTTCCCTAAATATATTTTTCTAATTTTTAATTTCAACTATAGTTGACATTCACTATTATATTAGTTTCAGATGTATAGCATAGTGGTTAGACATTTATATAACTTACAACGTGATCCTCCTCAATACATCTTGCAACCGCCTGACTAAATAGTTATTACAATATTATTGACTATATTCCCTAACCTGTACTTTATATCCCATGACTGTTTTGTAACTGCCAATGTATACTTAGTCCCTTCACCTTTTTCACCTAGTGCCCCAACTCCCTCCCTTCTGACAACCATCAGTTTGTTCTCTATATATATGAGTTGTTGTTGTTTTTTAAGATTTATTTTGATTGTTTTTTTGACAGAGAGAGAGACAGATAGAGAGAGACAGAGAGAAGGGGGAGGGCCCAGAGCAGTCTCCATAGTTGACAGCATTAGTTTTCCATATAGTTTCATTCCACAGGTGGGCACAGGGCTGTGCAGGACAGAAACTGGGCTGGGAGACTCCCGCATAGGTCCCGGCAAGAACTGAATTGGGGGCACACCCAAGCTCAGCATATGGGTCCACCTGGGCCGGGGTCGGGATTCAATCCTTGGGCTCCAGGGCTGCAAAGCAAGCACTTAACCCAGTGAACCATCCCAGCTTCCTGTGTTTGTCTGTTTGTTCATTTATTTTGTTTTTTAGATTCCACATATGAGATCATATGGTATTTTTCTTTCTATGACTTGTTTCACTTAGCATAATACCCTCTAGGTCCATTCATGTTGTTGCAAATAGTAAGATTTCAGTCTTTTTTATGGCCAGGTAATATTTTATTGTCTATATGCACCATATCTTCTTTGTCCATTCATCTTTTGATTGGAGCATTTAACCCATTTACAATTAAAGTAATTATTGATATGTAGTTATTGCCGTTTTATTGTTTTCTTATTGCTTTTATAATTCTTCTCTATTCCTTTCTTATTCTCTTGCTCTTTTATATATTAGTGACTTTTTATAGTGTTGTGGAATTATTTCTCTTTATTTCCTGTATATGTCTTATAAATTCTTTGTGGTTACCATGTGCTTCATATAAGAAGCTATGTTTATAGCAGTTCACTTTAAGTTGATGGTCGCTTTAGTTTGAACAAAATCTAAAAATCACTACCATTTTTACTCACCCCCTCCATGTTTTGTTCGTGTGTGTGTTCCTTCATTTACTGTTGTAATTATACATGATCTTCCTACTTTTATTTTGGGACCTTTATACTGGCTTTAGTGTTGGTTGATCCACTGCTTTTATCAGTGTTTGCCTTTGCCAATAAAAATATTTTTCTTTGCAATATTTTCTTATTCATTTTTTCTTTTCTTCTTAAAGAAATTCCTTTAAATTTTCTTATAATATTAAAAAATAATACAAGACATGTTTAGTGGTGATAAACTCTTTCAGGTTTTTTTCTGAGAAGCTCTTTTATCTGTCTTTTATCACCTTGTGTTTGTCTCTTCTATATATAGGTAGATCTCCGGTGTCTCCCAGTTTCCCAGTCTTGGCAGTATGGCCTTATGTTGTAGGTATCCTGTGGAGCCCAGTGGCACAGTCTGCCTGCTCACCTGAGCCAGGTGCTCTAGGGGTGTCCCTTGTGTGGGTTATGTGTGCCCTCCATGCCTTCCTGTTGTAGGTGAGCCTCGCTTGTTGTTGGCACATCAGTGGGTGGGATGGACCCTCTGGCTGACTGGCAGGACTAGCCATGGCTACAGCAGGTGGGCTGTAGTGTGAGGGCATCCCCCACAGAGGGGGATTACTATAGTGAGATTCTGGTGCCTACTGAGTTTTCCCTTTGGGAATGTCATTTGGGGTGCTAATTGGGTGGTGCACTGGTTTGGTCTGAATCCAGCCATCAGGTGTGGTGGTTCTGGAAGTCTCTTAGGAGGAGCTCCCATGCAGACCAAGGTCAGCCACTACCTGGGTCTGGCCTGCGGCCACCTGGTAGGAGTTACAAAATGATCTGTAGTTGGTAGCTGCCTGCATTGGGCTTGGAGGCACCTGGGAGTGGTTATGCTATGAACCGAGGCCAGCTGCCTCTAGCACCAGACCGAGCTGTTTAGCAAAACAGGATACTCCAAAACCACCTTGTTTGGGGTTTATAGAACTTCGAAAGATTTTAGGAAAATCCACAGGGTGGGCCCAGGGCAGCAGCTTCTGTAAATTAGCTTCTGAAAGAGATTCAGGGTGGGCAGGATTTCAGAAAATCACCAGGGTGGGGGTGAGAGCTCTGTTAGCCTGGTTAATAGAAACTCAGATATGATGCTTGCGTGGGCCTGCAGGCTGGGTGTGGGGAGAGCGCAACAAAGGAACAGTAGAACCTGCCAGCACTTGAATTAAGAACTTCCCTTCTAGTCCTTTCCTGAAGTCAGAAAATTCAGTTCCTCACTGTATGTCCCTGGCACTTTTTGAGATGCTCTCTCTTCTCTGGAGCTTAGGGTGAGTGTGAGTAAGTGAGTCTGTGCTTAGTCCCTGTAGGAGGATACCTGGGTCTACATTAGCCCTCCATCTCACCTGGACGGAGTCATTGCTGATTTTCACAGCCAGTTCTTATGGGGACCCCTCTCCTCAGTAGAAATGCCAGGCTGGGGAGCCCAGTGTGGGGCTGGAACCCCTTGCTCCTCGGGGGAACTCTGCACTAAGATATCCCTCTTGATTCTTATCCATCACACGTGGGTGTAGGACCAGCCCATTTCTTGTCTCCGCCCCTCCTATCAAACTCAGTGTAGCTTCTTTATATCCTTAATTCTAGGAGTTCTACTCAGCTAGTCTTCAGGTCATTCTAAAGAAGGGCTGGGCAAGATGTCAATCATAGTCCACTGGTGGACCACCAAGCAATTTTGGAGTGACTGCCCGAATATAAAATAGCTAGCTAGTGGACTGCAGCTATTTTATAGCTGAGGAGGTAGCCTTTGCCTTGAAAAAGTCTGCCCAGACCTGTTCTAAAAGGTGGTTGTTTGTTCTATAATTTTGTTGCAGTTTTGATGAGGTCATGGGAGGTGAGCACAGCAGTTACCTACCTAGTCTGCCATCTTAACCATAAGTGTCAAACAGCATTTTTCTTTAAGATATATTTAAGGCCAAGCCATCATGAAAAATAAGTTAGTTCCTTTTTAAATCATGAAAAAATAGGCATAATATTGAAAAGTGTAAGTAAAAATTTAACAATTCTCCAAAATTGCATGTTTTCAGAGTGTTTTGCCAACAACATGATCCATCAAAAGAAACTCAAAATGGTAAGTCTCTAAAATTTAGTATTGTGGGTTTAAAGAAAGGTAAACTTATAGGTAAGATATGAAATAGTCTGCTCTACTAGCCTCACTCAACTAAAATACAAATATATGAGTTTGTAAAACTTATATAAACAAACTTATAAAATTGTCAGTTTCTTTGTGCAGCATGTAATATACCGGTACTAACTTTTCTTCTTTGTGAACTAGACCTATTCTCATTAAAGCCTTTGTCTGATGTCTTCCATCCTCATTACCGTCAGAAGACTACACCAAAACAAGGTAAAGCTTTGACTTTTGTGACTATTTCTCTTCTATAAGAATATCAGAATTTTCAGGAGGTAAAATTGATAAAGAGATTCATGGTCCCTATATAAAACTGCCCGGGAAGCTGGGATGGCTCAGTGGGTTAAGCACTCACTTTGCAGCCCTGGGGACTGAGGATCGAATCCTGGCCCTGGCCCCGGCCCCGGCGCTGGCCCCAGCCCATGTGGACCCATATGCTGAACTGAGGAGTGCCCCCAATTCAGTTCTCACTGGAGTGAGACCCCGGCCCACTTCCTGCCCTTTGCAGCCTTGCGCCCACCTGTGGAGTGAAACTATGTGGAAAAACCAATGATGTACAACTATGGAGGCTGTTCTGGGCCCTCCCCATTCTCTGTCTCTGTTTCTCTTTCTGTCAAAACAATAAAAATAAATCTTTAAAAAAAATTCCTAAGAATATATGGTTAGCATTTCAGTTCTAATTAAGGAAAATGAGATCCTGGCTAACTAGAATTAAAATACATTTCATTCAAGACTGGCCTCCATGTACTGCAGGAACAGGAGGGTCTCACCAGACCTAAATCTGGAGTCAGGACCTCTTTGGAAAACACTCAACTCTGTGTCATGCCAACTATACTTTGTGGGGGTAAACAACACTCTTTAAACCATAGTTACCCTAATTTTCAGTTATTACTTTTTTTTTTTTTGATAATGGGTTGATGTTTTGGGGAAGAATAATAAGAAATCCTAAATTCACATTCTTGAATTGCTAGTATGAATTTAGTATTCCTCATATGTAGTAAGCATTGGTCACAGTTTAGGTCCTAATGAGGATGGATTAGGGACATGAATTATTATATTCCTTAGGAATAACTGGGTATACATAAAATAAGCTATTCAGAACTAAATGCTATTCCAGTCAATGCAATATTGTTTTTATAACTTTAAATCTTATGCTTTTGGTCAACAACATTACCCTTTTAACATATCAGGAAATACTATGAAAGACATTGTTGTCCATTGGTGTTTATTGCCAGGGAGATAACAATAATATATTAGTTTAAAAAACAGATTATAACACTGTAATGAATCCTCTCCCTGGAGGAAACCATCGTTGTCTCTTTTGAATTCTTCCAAAAATGTTCTCTGTATACAAGCATATCTACTACTGTACTTCTTTTCACTTAATATATCACAGAAATCCTTCCGTATCAGCACAAGTGGAGCTACCTCACTTTTAAAAGGTTGTATAATATCCTATTGTGTATATTATTCAGTCCTATAGGTGAACCATAGCTGAACTAGTTTTTGCATGATGAAAATTTAGGTTATTTCCAGTTTTCTCTATCACATTCAATACTTTAACATGTTTCTCCATTCACTTTTATAGTGCCTTTATGCAACTATACTATTAGGAAAACTTCCTATAAGAATATTGCTGGACCAATGAGTATAAACACTGAAACTTTGGATAACTACTGGCTAATTATCTTCCAAAGAGGTTGTACCAGCAGTACACAATTACCCAAATCCTTTCAAATATTTTATATTAAGCACGTACATCTTTGTCAGTCTGATAGGTGAAAAATTCGATCTCTGTATTACTTTGCATATCTGGATTTATGAGTGAAATTGAGTGTATTCCCGTCCTTCTTTTGATCAGTTATATTTGTTATTCTCTAGCCCAATCTGTTTTTCTATTTAATGAATCCTCTCCTCAGAGGATTCCCCATTTGCCCATTTCAGTTGTCTTTTACATACTGTTTTATTTCATTCATATATATATATATATATATATATATATATATATGAAATAATGATTATTTATGATTATATATGATTATTTTATTGTTGTGAGAGGTGAGAGAGAGAAGAGGAAGGCCCAGAGCAGTCTCCATAGTTGTACATCATTAGCTTTGACATGGTTTCATGTCATACAGGTGAATGTGGGGCTGTGTGCTGTGAACTGAACAGGGGGCCTCCCACAGGGAGGTACCAACCTTCACCACTGAGTCATCTCAGTGGTTACCAGCTGCACTGAAGTTCAGCATATGGATGTGGATGGGCCAGGGCCAAGAACTGAACCCTGGACCTTGCAATTATGAGCAAGTGCTCAACCACTAAACCATCCCGGCATCCCCATTCTTTCTATATGTTTTAAATTGGCCTTTTGTCATACTATTTGTTGCAAACATTTAGTCTAAAAGTACTATATATTTTGACTTTGTAATAGCTTTTGACATATAAGAATTTTATATTTTATGTACTCAAGCATCAGTCTTTTCCTTTATGGATTCTGGTTTCTAAATGATTTATATTTTCAGCTCATTCTTCACGAGTGAAAAGAAAAAGAGGAAGGAAGAAGCAGCACACAACAGGTATTCTCAAACAGGTATTTTGTCTTAATTTTATTATAGCTTTAAGTTTCTTCATGTAAAGTCCTCATTTTAACAATTCTGAATTTCAGGTATAATGATGATAGAACCACATTGAAATGAGTATTAAAGAGAATTTAGATGTGTCTTGAGTATCCAAGCACACAATTCAGGATGTGACAGTCCCACAGCTCCTAGAACCTAACTTCTGGTACCAAATTAGGGAGAGGCATTTAAGCCCACAGGGTGCTTTTGGTCTTAAAATGAACAGAGGTACACCTGAGCATCCTTATTTGTCCAAGTATTTCCCAGTTGCATGATCCATACTTAACATAATTTGTAACTTATAATTTTCTGGATTACTGCTATGTGTAAAGTATATGAAAACATTTTAGGGATTTGAAACAGCTTTTTACATATCAGCTCATACAACCTATATAATGTGAGCCAGCAATCTTCACCTTCTGTTGTTTTATACAAGAGGTGCTTGTCACACCTTTTGATGTTTTGTTATACAAAACAAACATACATTCAATGTTTAGATCTATGGATGAATATGGGGCATGATTTTCACCACAGGAATATCATTGAATTATACACAACAAAAAATTGTTTTTCATTTAATGCAATATTAAATGCCAACAGTAAAATAAGTATAATCTTGATGTTTCTCTCCTTCCTAGCTACCTGAACCAATGATGTTAAATAAACCTATAAAAGAAATGAAGGAAGATGGGGGCAGACACACAGGTTTGCTATACGTTTTGTCTGTAGCAAATATGATCTGTAGTACTTACAGAACTGACCCATGTATTTCAAGTTGGTATCACAGTTTATTCGTCTAGCCTTGTAATAACTATAACAGCAAAAATGTTTTATCATAATTATCTACTCTGTCATACTCCAGTAGATCAAAATGACTTAGGTTGGGATGCTCCATTGCTTTTCAGTATTACGAGGTCTGACAATTAAGTTCACAAATGTGCCACCATGTGCTTACATTGCAGCACTGTACAAACAACTCAGTAAGGTTTCATAAACTTGGCATATCTCACAGCTGTGTTTGTGTCAACGTGTGGCAGTGTCTTGCTGAGTGGCATTCATTATTGTGTACTGTTTGCCGTCGTGAGAATGTTGGAGCTTGAATTAGAGCAATGAACAAACAATAAATTTCTTGTTAAACTTGGCAAGAGTGGAAGTAAATCAGGGACATGTTAGTCCAAGTTGATGGGGATAATGCCATGAAGAAAACAGCAGTGTACACATGGACTAAATGTTTCTCTGAGGGGAGAAAAGCGTCACTGATGAAGAGAGGTCAGGGCAGCCAGTAATGAGCAGAACTGATGAAAACATTGCAAAAATTTTGTCAAATTGTGTGTGAAAATCAACAGCTGACTGTGAAAAGCATAGGAGACCAAGTAAATATCGATAAACAGGAAAATCTTCACTGAAAATCTTGGTATGAAAAAGGTGTGTGCAAAAATTGTCCCAAAGGAGCTCACTGATGAACAAAAGCAAAAGAGAGTCAAAGTTTCCCAAGACCTTTTGGAGAGGCAAGATGATGTTTTAGACCATGTTATCACTGGTTATGAAACATAGGTGTACCAATACGACCCTGAAACAAAGCATCCATGTGCACAATGGAAGTCAGCCAATTCTCCATGACCACAAAGTTCCATCAGTCCAAATGAAGAGTCCAAATGATGTTGCTAACCTTTTTTGATATCAGAGGGATTGTTCATAATGAATTTTTACTTACTGGACAAACAGCCAACCAAGTTGACTATTTGGAAGTGCTGAAAAGATTGCATGAAAAAGTTAGATGAAAATGACCTGAACTTTTTACCAACAACTCATGGCTCCTGTGTCCCAACAATGCACCAGCTCATGTGGCACTGTCTCTGAGGGAGTTATAGCCATAAATGAACAGCTGTATTGGAACATCCTTCCTGTTCAACTGAACTGGCCCCCAATGACTTGAAGAAAATATAGAAAGGAAGATATTTTGATGGCATTCAAGACCTCAAGGGTAATACGATGATGGCGTGATGGCCATTTCAGAAAAAGACTTCCAAAATTGCTCTGAAGGGTGGACTAGGCGCTGGTGTTGGTGCATAGCTTCCCAAGGGGAGTCCTTTGAAGGTGACCATAGCGATATTCAGCAATGAGGTATACAGTACTTTTTCTAGAATAAGTTTGTGAACTTAATTGTCAAGACTTCTTAAGAAAGGATTCACTTGATATTGAAGCCAGGGCTGCCTGAGCTCACACGGTCATCCCCCTACTCCCCACTTCTCTACCCCTTAACTTGGCTCTGCCCCCTCCCCCGGTCCCTCTCCCTGAACATTCCCTGAAGTTGCATACAAACATAACAAGTTCCTAGTTAGCTGAAGCCAGTGATTATAGCTCTCTTTTCTGTTAAGGAGATAGACATTCCACAACAACACATAGCAACTGTGACAGGAAAAAAAATGACAGGGGCTGTTAGCTCAATGATTTGAAGCTAAATTTTAAGATTTTTATTTTATTGTTTTGAGAGAAGGTGGGAGAGGTGAGAGGAAGAGAGAAAGGGGGAAGAGGAGAGGGGAGAGGGCCCAAAACAGTCTCTATAGTTGTACATCATTAGTTGTGACATGGTTTCATTCCACACAGGTGGATGTGGGGCCATGTAGGGTGGGAACCGAACTGGCAGAGTCCCACATGGGAGATGAGAACCTCTGCCACCATCCTGGCTATTACCAGTTGCACCACAGTTCAGCATAAGGGTTTGTGTAGGCCAGGGCCGGGAATCGAACCTTGTAATTATGACACAAGGGCTCAACTGCTGAGCTATCCCAGTATCCCCTTGAAGCTAAAATTTAGAAAATTCTCTTGGGGGAAGCCAGGATGGCTCAGCAAATTAAGCACTTGCTTTGCAGCCCCAGGGTCTGAGGATTATGTCCCGGCCCCTGCCCATGCAGACCCATATGCTGAACTGGGGTGTGCTTCCCATGTAGGAGGCCCCCAGTTCAGTTCTCACCCCTTGGTTTGGCTCCTGGCTCGAGGGGGTGTGCCTCCCATGCACAAGGCCCCCAGCCTGGTTCCCACCCTATGCGGCCCCCACCCACCTGTGTGGAATGAAACTATGTCAAAAACTGATGATGTGCAACTATAGAGTCTACTCTGGGCCCTCCCTCTTCTCTCTAGCACTCTCTGTCTCTGTCAAAAACAATAAAATAAATATTTTTAAAAAAGAAAGTTCTCTTGCATATAATTATTCTAAGCAGAAGTTTTTCACATTTTCACTTTTTGTAAGATTTCATTTATTGTTTCAGCTAGATAAAAACTAGGTATGAAATTACAATAGAAATGCTAAAGGTGCTGTCTGTATGTGTTATCTTAATTATGCTCATCCATCACCAGATCTGAAGTGACAATAAAGTGCTTTATGATAGCTGCCCTAAGATCGTTTTCTTCTAAAATGTTTTTCTTATTCTTAGATGCAATTGTGAAAGTTGCTTTTCTTAAAAAGTGTAAGGAAGCAGGACTTCTTAATGATTTATTTGAAGAAATATTAGACAAACTTCATTTGATTCAAGAAAGACTCGTGGATGATACTACTTCTGAATCAGGTACTAAAACAGCAAAATTTGTACATACAGAGACTTCGCACAGACCTACATGTAAAACAAAACCAGAAAAATGTATACATTTTCTATCTCTGATATTTCTTTTTTCTTTTCCTTCTTTATCTCATTCTTTAATGAAATCCATTGTTCCAGATATCTTGTCTTTTATAGAGCAACCAGATGTGGGTAATTCACAAACTCAAAGGTTTTCATGTATTTTCCAGAGGTACATAACTGAGAGTGATCAGGAAGAGATGGTCAACGTGATCTGGTCACACATCCTTCCCTCACCACTCACTCCCTACCCTAACTCCCACACCTGGCTTCACGTCCCTGCACATTTGTTGTTAAGATCTGAGAGGCATTATGTTATAGTTTTGATTTGACTTAAATTCTGTTTCCTTAATAAACCAAGTGTCTTTTTTTATATTGTTCAAGTTTAAAGTATAGAAGTAATTTTAATGTTCTGATTTATGTTGCTTAAATGTGAACTTTCACTAGGAGCTCTTTGGGAAGCTGATGTACCATTCATATGTGCAGGTATATAGCCACTTATCCTCCTTATAACTTATCCATCCTATGAGCTTAAAACCTTTATTATAAATATGGCTATTTTTACAAGGAAAAGCTTTACAGTCTATACTATACTTTAGGCAACAATAAAATATGATTATTTGAAAGGGATTATTTTCTATTGGACAAAAAAAAAAAAAATGACATTGATAGCAAATATTCCCAAAGCTCATTCATTGCATTCTTTTATTTATTGTTTTGTTTAGACCAAGCACTTCTCAAACTTGAAAATGCGCTCAGTATCACCTGGAGGGCTTGTTAAATCACAGGTAGCTGGGCCTCACCCCTAGAGGTTCTTGTTCAGTAGAGGTGCCAAGAATTTGCATTTCTAACAAGTTCCCAGGTGAGGCAGCTGTGGCCTCTGCTGCTGCTACAGTCTAATGCTGAAGTTCTACTGTAGACGACTGCTGTTTACTTTCCTTTATTTTGAATTATTTTGTGAAGTGTTTCTGCCTAGATAAATTATTTAAATTAAATCTGAAGATGTTTTTCTCCCTTCAGACTATGAAGAAATTGGGACTTCACTTTTTGACTGTAGACTGTTTGAAGACACATTTGTAAATTTTCAAACAGGTATGAGTTATAATCAAGAAGCAAAGTTTATATTTTTCATATATATTGAAATAATATAATACTAAATTCAGGTGATAAAAATCATATTTCAGAAGAATGTCTGTTGCTATTAAGTGAAAAAGCCCACTACAAAATAATATGACTCTTCACACACAGAGGACAAAATATGTAAATGCACAGAGACACACATACAAAAAAAATTGCACCCAAATGGAAATAATACTTATCTGTAGGTGGCTGGACTATAGTGATTTCCTTTGTTGTTGGTGCTGCATTGTATCTTCCAGTTTCTAACAGATGCATAATACTTTGTGTACAAACAATAAAAAATAGGTTGTAAAGTGGGAAAGTCTTTGGGCACCATGTTTGGGAACGGGCAGGAAACAGGTGAGGCTTCCTTCAGCCTCTGCCCTCAGGCAGCCAGGCTCTGCAAACCATGCAGCTGCACACACGGATCTCACTCACTTGCATTAATCTTCAGATCTAATTGGGAGGGGGAGGGGTTATAACTGATTGACTCGAAAGTTCATCAGAAAAATGAGCAAGAATAACCATGAAATTTTTGAAAAAGAATGAAACCTGGTGGGTGCAGGAACTTAACCGTTCTATAAAATACCAACAACCATTTATTGAGTAGGTCCTTTCACCACTGTTCAATATGCCTTCAAAACAGGCTAAATTTCCTTGTGAGTCTGATCTGACCTATCAGTGGGGCTGCCACACTTAGGTGCGCAGGCCCTGTACTGCACATCACAGTGGGAGGGGGGGCCCCAGATTCACACAGAACTTGGAGTAAATGAATGGCTTCCCTGAAGTTGCACAAACATACTGCCCTACACTCTGTTCTTTTAAATGGATGTATCATTCTATCTAGCAAATGGTATTAGGACAATAAGTTTTCCATGTGGAGAAAATAATCAGTTTATATATCTGTTTCAATATACACCAGTTGTTCTCAGTTTTGCTTTCAAATTACACACTTCTATTTGAATTTTGTATTAGTTATTAGCAGACAAAAGTATTTTTTAATCTCCCCAAAATAGTGTATAGTTTAACAGTCTGTTGAGAATGTGGGAATATCCTTTTTTTTTCAAGCAGACTTTAAAATCTTTTTCTAAAAATTTATTTTGTAGAGGACTTTCATCTGTTCCTTTTTTTCTTATAAAAATTGCATGTTTGGAACATGTCAGGTATCCCTACTTGGGTGGGTGAGGGGCAGTATATAGGTGACAGTGTAGTATTTGGGGAGGGGGGCACCAGGAGGAGACACTATTCGGAATCTCATGAGAACCAACTTAGAAGACTTAACTTTGACACCCCAACTGATAAAAACTTTTTTTGCTTAATTTAGCCTAACATTCCAGAAAGTTAATTACAGGTATACAGGTATTCTAAAGCAAGGCTATGTATGTTTTAATATTCTTCAATTTTGAGGGTTTTTTTTTTTTAATGACATTGCCACTGAGTAATACTATTATTTATGGAGCCTCACCAAGTGTCTTCTTCCTAAGTTTCCCTAATAAAAGTGTTCCTGTTTATACTACCTCTAAATAAAATCAAAAGCTTTTATGTAACATTAAAATTGGATGCATTTTTATGAAAGATTTGCCCTTATCCTTGATATTCTATCCACATGCTCTCTCCAATCATCATCTGTCAACAAATGGATACAGGGTGGCATGAAGGTTACACAGTTTTCAAAGATACACAAAAGGTACTTTCTGCTATAAATGTGTACAAAATATTGAAGATTTACTGACCAGCTTTCTCTGCAATAAATACTAGAATTGTCTTGAATTAGAAGAGGAAGAAAGGCATAAAAGAACCAATACCTGCACACAATATTCTAGATACTTCTTATTTGGGAAATAGCATTTCACTTGCAATGAAAGAGGCTAGAAATAGTACATTATTTATAAAACTACTGAATAACTTGAAATCATTTTACTTTTCTCCTTATCTTAGTGTTAGAGAGTAAAATTCATCAATTTGAAGAAAAGCGGCAGCAGATGAAGGAAGAGATTGAGTTACTTCAGGACCTAAAACAAACCTTGAGCTCTGTCCAAGAAAATAGAGACCTTAGTTCAAGTTCTACTTCAGTGTCTTCTCTATCTTCTTAAGAATGACCATTTTATAAGCCAGAAATCGGGAGTAGTTACAAGCAGGCTGAAAACTGGAGACTCAAGCCTGTGAAATCCACAAATCTCTAGGGCAGGGCCTCTCCTATCTTTCTGGTCTACAAACTTTAGTCCTCACCAGCTTTTATCTGTTCAGGCTTAACTGGGTATTTACTGCATCCCTCTTATTATCTCACTTCTCTCACCTTTCCTCTCTGATAAACTGTTTCTCAGATTATACTTCAGTATATTGGACAATGCGTCCCATCTCTTTCATCCTCTGTACTAAAAATCATTCAATGGTTTCCTGCTGGTGCATTGCCTCCCACCCCTCCCCCACTCCAGTGATCTAAGTTTACTTCCTGTAACATACCAGGTGCTCCTAGCCCCAGGACTTTTGCATATCCTGTTGTGGTCTTAACTGTTCTTTTGCCTTTCTCTGACTGCTTCTCCTGTATATCTCATTATACCAGTTCTACCACTTCATCTGAAAGTACTTTTCCTTCATTCATATCACTTTCCATTGTAAACCACTGTATCTTCCATCATACCATTAGAGTGTAAGCTCTCTGAGGGCAGGAACTCATTATTCTGTGTTTGCTCACTATCACATTCCAAGCACCTACAATGTTCAATAAATGTTTGTGGAATAAATGCATAAACTATTTTTTTATTAATTGTTACTTTTATTGGGGTGACATTGGTTGGTAAAAATTACTTAGGGTCCAGGTATACAATTCTACATTACATAGTCTATGTATTGCATTGTGTGCTCACCACCCAGAGTCAGTTCTTTTTCCATCACCATTTATCTAATGCCCTCCCTCCCCCTTACCCTCAGGTAACCACTGAACTATTGCCTGTATCCATGAGTTTGTTTCTTAGTTGCTTTCAGTTTTATATTCCACCTATAAGTGAAGTCTTGTCTCTTGATTTTTTTCAGCGTGACTTATCTCAATATGATGATCTCAAGGTCCATCCATGTGGTCGCAAATGGCAGTATCTCATCTTTTCTTATCACTGAGTAATCTTCCATTATGTAATTGTACCACAACTTCTTTATCCAGTCATCTATCAAAGGACACTTTGGTTCTTTCCATGATTTGACTTGCCAAACAGTGCTGTGATGAACATTGGGTACATATATCTTTGTGAATTAAGGTATTCAAGTTTTTTTGGTAGATACCCAGGAGAGAATTGCTGGATCATATGGTAGCTAATTCTATTCTTAATTTTTGGACTAACCTCAATACTGTCCTCCATAGAGATTGTACCAATTTGTATTCCCACCAGCAGTGTATGAGGGTTCCTGTTTCTCCACAGCCTCTCCAGCACTTGTTATTCCTTGTCTTGTTGATTATAGTCATTCTAACAGGTGTAAGGTGGTATCTCATTGTGGTTTTGCTTTCCATTTCCCTAATAGCTAGTGAAGTTGGAGCATTTTTTCATGTATCTGTTGGTTGGTTGTATGTCTTCATGGGAGAATTATCTGTTCGGGTCTTCTGCCCATTTTTCAGTTGGATTGTTTTTGTTGTTGTTGAGTTGTACAAGTTCTTTATATATACTAGATATTAGCCCCTTATCAGAGGTATTATATGCAAATATTATTTTCCACTTGGTTGGTTTCCTTTTTTCTTTGTTGACGGTGTCCTTTTCTATGTTGAAGCTTTTTCGTTTGATATAGTCCCATTCATTTATTTTTGCTTCTACTTCCCTTGCCTTTGAAGTCAAGTTCATAAAGTCCTCTCTAAACCCAAGGTCTATAAGTTTAGTACCAGTGTTTTCTTCTAGACAGTTTATTGTTTTGGGTCTTATGTGGAGGTCCTTGGTCAATTTTAATTTTCATATATGGTGACATTTCACAGTTCAGATTCATTCTTTTGCATGTGGCTTTCCAATTTTCCCAGCACCATTTACTAAAGAGGCTTTCTTTTTTCCACTGTCTATATTTTTTAAAGATTTATTTTATTGTTTTGACAGAGACAGACAGAAATACAGAGAAGGGGGAGGGCCCAAAGCAGTCTCTGTAGTTGTACGTCATCAGTTTTTGACATAGTTTCATTCTACAGATGGGCACGGGACCACACCAAGTGGGAACAGGAACGGGGCCTCCCTCATGGGAAGCATGCCCTGGTGGTAACCAAGCTGGGGTGGAAAGCACACCCCAGTTCAGCATATGAGTCTGCATGGGTCAAGGCCAGGACCAGAACTCTATCCTCAGACTCCATGGCTGCAATGCAAGTGTTCAACCTGCTGAGCCATCCCGGCTTCCCCTCCATTGTATATTTTTTGATCCTTCATAAAAAATTATCTGTCCATATATTTGTGACTTTATTTCTGGGTTCTCAATTCTGTTCCATTGGTCTGTTAATCTGCCAATACTGTTGGAAATGAAGATCCCTGGTGTCAAACAAAAGAGATTCAGAATACAAGGATATCTCAACAAGGCACTTTACTTCTGCAGAAGGGCACATTGCATCTCTAAATCAAGGTAGCAAGCACACCAGGTAGGCAGTCTACCACCTTTTTTTCCTACTGCAGGAGAAAGACACTGGGCCTTACCCTATTGGCTGGGGTTCGGTCTCACAATTTAAGTCACAATTGGCTAGAAACAGCATAACGTGATTGGCCAGAGATGGTGCAAAGTATATTTTCAATGTGAGAAGCCCCTGAGTTCTGGGAACTGGTAATTCTTTAACTATCAGTACAAAATGGAAATAGACTGAAATGGAGTCACCTTTGTTTGACAGAAAAGACTCATTTTTCTCTCAACTATGGAGACTGCTGTGGGTCCTCCCCCTTCTCTCTGTCTCTGTCTGTCAAAACAATAAAATAAATTAAAAAAAAAAAAAAAAAAGAATTACCTAGAGGAATTTAAAAATTCTAGAAGTCAAGACTCCATTCCAGACCTGCTGAATTAAGATTTCCCCTGGCCTATGTAAGTGTAACTCAACTTCTTCCCTGGATATTACATGGAACAATGCTTAGCTGAATCATTTCTGACAACATGATCTTCATTTAAAAGAAAAACTTTATCCCTCATTTTACTTTCATATTTACTCTGTCACTCACAGGGAGTAATTGGGCACAATATAGTATGTGTGTAGCAAAGTAAGCAAATATTGGGCACACTGTAAAACAGTCCTGGGTTTGTACTTTAGCTACTGAAATACTAAAACACTTTATTTAATCTATCCGGCCTAATTCTGCCTACTTTATGGTACAAAATGTGGGCACTAAAGAAAGTATGTGTGAGGAGATGCTGGGATAATTCAACAGTTGAGCACCTGCCTCACAACTGTGAGGTCGGGGGTTTGATATCCTGCCCTGGCCCATGCAAACCCTACATGTTGAACTGGGGCACAACTGGTAACTGCCAAGATGGCTCAGTGGCAATGGTTCCAGCCTCCCATGCGGGAGGCCTCCAGTTCAGTTCCCAACCTGCACAGCCCTACATCCACCTGTGTGGAGTAATACCATGTCACTACTAATGATGTACAACTATGGAGACTGCTCCGACCCCTCCTACTTCTCTCTCCCCACCTCTCACCTTGTCTCAAAAAAAAAAAAAGAATAGGGATGCCAGAATGGCTCACTGGGTTAAGCACTCGCCTTGCAGCCCCAAGGTCTGAGAATCAAATCCTGGACCCAGCCCATGCAGACCCATATGGTGAGCTGGATTGAGCTTCCCATGTGGGAGACCCCCTGTTCAGCCCCCAGGTCATAGGGGCATGCCTCCCATGTGGGAAACCCCTTCCTGGTTCCTGCCCTGTGCAGCCTCTGCCCACCTGTGTGGAATGAAACAATATCGAAAACTGATGATGTACAACTATGGAGACTGCTCTGGGCCCTCCCCCTTCTCTCTGTCTCTATCTTTGTCTCTGTCAAAACAATAAATCTTTTTAAAAAATAAATCTTAAAACAAAAACAAAAACGTGTGTGTGCTGCACAGGGAATAATACCTGGCACCATGGTAAATAAATGTCCTCAGACACATCCTCCCCTTGCCAGTGTTTCCTTCTAATAGGCCCTGGCTCTTCTTCATTCAAATCAAACAAACTTGCTTATGGTAAGCTCTGCAAGACTAATTAGCTCCTTCCCACCTCTGAACCTTCACTTGTGCACTTAGCTATCATTTCAGAAATGAGCTAAAACAGACACTGTATGTTTCCCCCCTGCCCTCCATGTTGCACAAACATCTTCAGATATGCTTCTCATATTAACTCTATTAGGTTTCCTGTGAAAGCTGTTTATAAATATGTTACTGTACTGTTAATTCTTAAACTTCTCTCTCCTTCTAATACTTTATATCAAGATTGTCCAACCCATGGCCCACAGGCTGCATGACACCCAGGATGACTTTGAACATGGCCCAATACAAATTCATAAACTTTCTTAAAACATTATGAGGTTTTTGGGGGATATATTTTTTAAGTTCGTCAGCTATTGTTAGTGTTAGTGTGTTTTATTTGTGGCCCAAGACAGTTCTTTGAACGTGGCTCAGGGAGCTCAGGGAAGTCAGAAGGTTTTATACCCCTGCTTTATATGCATTCCTTGCGGACAAGGACTATGTCTTTCCCTTCATTTATAAGTACCCCAGAAGGATCCAGATACATTTTTCTGTTATTCAATTGTACTATTTTTCAGCAGGAATAAAATCAAAGGATTGCTGTGTGTGTGTGTGTGTGTGTGTGTGTAGTGTCTGTATGAAACAGTTGACACATTCATTGTGATAATATAGGGAAGATATATGAGGATTATTTTTGCAGAAGAGGGATCTAGAGGGTTGGATTCCAAGTAGCTGCCTACATGTTCCAAGATACAGAACTCAGGCAGATGTTAATCAGTGACACAGAGCAATCTCTCCAGAAGACTAGAAATTCCATTAGAACCATCCCTGTAGTTAAGCCCACAGAAAGAAAACATATATAAACCCTAGCCTGCTGAATAGAGGGGGTCTCTCTTCTACTAGCGATTAGTGACCACCACTCTGTATGACAGATGGCCTGTCTTTTCTTACTTACTCTCTGATAAATAAACTTCCATTTATTTTAAACTCTATACTGGTTCACATTTGAATTCTTTTCTATGTGAAGTCAAGAGCCCCTTTTTTTCCTGCAAGATCTTTTCTACAACTTTTCTGGCAACCACGTAAAGATTAACCCATTTCCCATCTAGAAAAAAAGGCAGTTTGCTGCCATGTTCATTTAATTTTATGTAAACATGTTCTTTGAGGCTCGTCATGGACTTCTAAATGGTACTTGTCTCTAATGTAACAAATGTATATAATGATCAGTACTTAATTTTTTTCACATTTGGAAATGCTACATTTTCTATGATATCACATTTTCAGTGATTAAGAATTACTGTACAGCGAACCCTCGTTTTTCGCAGTTAATGGGGACCAGAACCTTCCGTGAAAGCTGAAAAACCGCGAAGTAGGATTTGCCCCTAGGAATTTTTGTGTATGCGGGTACAAGAATGTTTTAAATATGTAAACAGTATTCATACTTTACTCATTTAAGACAAAAATTACAACAGTATACGTATTTACTTAAACGTGTCAGTGCTAATTAATAAGGTTAATGACAAAACCTTATACAGTAATAAACATGAATCAACATTGCTTT